>PVJD01002131.1:0-218460 GCA_004026545.1 Mormoops blainvillei | reverse complement strand
TGCAGGGAGCCACCGGACTCTCGGCTAGCCCCCAGAAATTTTGTGAGGCACGGAAGGTCGAACTTGGGGGCCACCAGATCTCTCATGAGTTCTTCTACCTACCAGACTGTCCTATCTCCCTGCTAGGCCAAGATATCTTGACCAAGCCAGCAGCGCGGGTCACCTCCCGGCCAGAAGGGGCCTCCCTGGACCTCCCCACATCACTAACTATTGCCCTAGTGCTTCCACGAGAAGAAGAATATAGGCTCCACCAGGAAGATGGAGTGTCAGCCCCAGACCCCCTCTGGGCTAAATACTCTGGGGTCTGGGCAGAGGACAACCCGCAGGGGCTGGCCACGGAACAAGAACCGGTAAAAGTGGAACTCATGCCCTTCAGTCTCCAAAGTGACAACGGGCACGCCTTTACTGCAAGAGTGATCCAGCTGCTGGCCCAAGCCTTAAAACTAAAATGGAGGCTTCACGCTGCCTACCGACCTCAAAGCTGGGGCAAAGGAGAACGAATGAACCGGACTCTAAAGGAGACTTTAGGAAAACTTTGTCAAGAGACTCTCCTACCCTGGCCAGATGTCCTGCCGCTTGCCCACTTCCAAGTTAGGTGCACCCCAAATTCAGCAGGGTACACCCCATATGAAATCCTATATGGAAGGGCGACCCCTATAACCCAAATCCCTACTACCACAGACTTCACCACCTCACGGGAGGCCCACCAAGCCTCCTACCTCAAAGCCCTAGGTCAAGAGTTAGAGAGAGTCAGGCAGGCCCACCTTGGGCAAGAAATAGTGCCAACAGGGGGGCCAGCCCACTCCCATAAGCCAGGGCAGTATGTTTGGGTAAAAGACTGGAAAAGAGTCCCTCCAACCCAGATGGGTTGGGCCCTACCTAATACTGTTAACTACCCCCACCGCCTTAAAAGTTGCAGGTATTACCAGAGCCAAGGCCGCCACTGACCCTGAGGAAACCAACCCGGGACCAGAACAGGGACCAGGCCGAATCCCAGCCCTAAAGCTGCGAAGGACCTGCCAAGATGGAGGAGGAGTGGACCATCGCCGAGCCAACGCTACTGCCACCATCTCCAGCACTAGGCCCCCATCAGGAGCAGAGGATCCCATTTCTGGGTGCAGAGAAAGACGAAAGCGCTGTCTAAGCACCCACAGGGGGGAATGTAGAGGAAATCAAGGCTGATACCAAAGATGAAATGCTAATTGCCCTGACTTATGATGTAAATGCTTCTCTTTCACCTCTGTAAACCCTTTTCGCACCAAATCTATACCACGCCTCCCAAGACCCTTACCCCACTTAGCCCAGCATAAAGGGAATGCGGTGCTATTGTTCTGGGCTCAGAATTTGGAGTTTGTCTCCTCTGGGCCCGTGCACGTAAGTAAAGATCGTGCTCCTAACCCCTCAGTGTCTGGTCGTTTCATTTTTCCATAACAAAAGAAAAAAAGTTTTTTTAATTTGGTAGATAAGAAGGATGGTGACCACCCTTGAGGATTTACTTATTGGTAGGAAAATGGAGGCAAAGATTTAATAACTATTTTACCCACCGTTATTCCTAAAGTTACTTATTCCAGATTTTTAAAAGGTTAAACACACAACCACTACCTGCTACTGCTGGGATTATAGGACTCTGGTTCTGGATTAATGCTGTTTGAAAGCCAGTCTCCAATTTAAATGGTTACTTGGTGACCTACTGTGACCATTATTTGGTTAAAGAAACTCTCTTATTTTCAAGTGACTTAAAGTTTTAGAAGACTTGCTTGTAAAGACTGAGAGCTCTTGATTGTTTTTTTTTTTTAATGTAGATATATCTTATGTTTATTAGTTATAGGAAACTATTTGGAATTTTTTCCTTAACTGTTATGAAATTCATATATAATTTGTGCATGAATTTGTTCACACTTATGCTTTAGTTTCTGATGGCCTTGAAGAAACTTGCAATAAGTCATTAAAGAGAGACTGAACTGTATGATTAGATATCTAAGTAAACACAAAGAAAAGGGTAGAAAAAAAATCCCAAAACATAACAGACACTTGTCAAAAGAAAACTCATCCTCCTTTGTGTTTGCCAATCGAATCCCACTGCAGTGTACTCTGGTTGTAGTACTAAAATTGGGATGTTACAATTATTTACATGGTAACAGACAGTGAGATGATGCAGAAGAAGCTAAATTGTGATACATTAAGTTGCTACCCCTATTCATATATCTGTAGTAGTAGGTGAGAACGGAGAGTGAATGAGTGAGAACACAGTTTCTCTAAATGTCTATGATTGAGATTGTCCCATCCACATATTGAGTGAAAGCAATCCTAAACAATATTAAGTGTCACCCTATAAACAGAATGCTGTTTTGAGAGTACATGGCTGGAAGAAATTGTTAGCAAACAGAGGGGAGTACATGTGACTTATTTATATTTTCAGGCATCTAAGATTACAATACTCATTGTGCACCTGTTAGAAGTCAAAAATCTTAGAATTCTATTTCAGGATCACTTAGATTCTGTGTTTCCCAGGTCAACAGCAACAAAAAAAGGGAAAGGTGGTGCCTTAGATTTTCTTAATCTATCTAATGAGAATACTGCATTATTACTAATCTTATATTCAATGATTCCTTTGAGAAGTATATAAAATAATTTTCTCATACTTCTCCTAACATGAAGAGTTAGTTACCCATGGGCATGGGCTGATTACCAGATGTTAATAGCTAAACATTGGTACAAGACTAGGGGCAGATTATTGAAGCCAGAGATAGATGCAGAATAAAGCTGAATAAAAGTGACAGTAGCTTGAATGGTCCTGGGAATTTGGAGAGGAAAGTAGGACATGGGAGAGTCAGAGAGGGATGGAGGGAAAGCCACAGAGGAAAAACAGACAATTTGGTGACTTGAGAGATCTGGCATTGATTTTTATCAGGAATTCAGTCATGGAAGAATACGAGGGAGAAGAAATTAGCCTGGGCTGTGGTGCCAATGGAGAAACGCGAGTTCCAAAGGCTATGGAATCTGGTACATCTCCCTCTGTGCTGACAGGAAAATGAGCAGAATTGCTTTAATATGGATTTGTGTTGATATCTGGTTCTCCCTATTAAAAACACGTCCATTAATGTGAAATTTAAAATCTGTGAGACTGGAGCTGGAAACAGCTTAGGAGAGAAAAAGCAATCTGCACATTTACCACTCATTTGACTTCAGAAAAAGGGAAGTGGTGATGTGTACTGCAGTAGGACTTAACTAGGCTAATCATTAAAATTTCCTAGGGAGATTTTCAAAAATATAGAGTTCCAGGAACCACCAGGAATCACCGGAATAGTGAAGAGGGTGAAGCCAGTTGCTTGAAAACCTGGTTTCACCATTTCTTAAATAGTTCTTCAGTAAGATAATTTATATCTCTGAGTCAACATTTTCTCACCTATGAAATGGGATTAATAGTAGCTGTTTCATAGTGTTAGAGTATGCACTGTAGGTGCTTTTTAAATAATTGTTAACTTTTACATTTGTCATTGGTACCTCCTGTGTATTCCAGATGCCTTGCATTATAGCTAAAACAAAACAAAAACAATTCTCTAAAACCTTGGCTGAGTGTATAATTTAGCCAGTTGGGTATAAAGGAGGGCTATAAATTAGGAGTGAAAGACCAGACCATGCCATTTGCACTTTGAGGTATGGAATGGATGGCAGCAGCACAGAAAATTAGGAGAGATGGTACTAAGTCTTCTTTTGAGGATGTCCTGGTTGAATGGGCATGACCAGACAGTGTGAGGGTGGCCTTGTCAAGTGCCCCTGTCTTGCCAAAAGCCCGCCTACAGCTTCTTGTGGATTCTGGGGCTCCTAAGAAGTCTCTAGAACGTAGTTTTACCTACAGCAATCTGAGGATGCTTGTCACTTGTTCCCAAGTGACTATGTCTTGCCAAAAGGCCACCTCACACTCCAGGAAGGAGTGTGAATTGATTAATACTATATATGCAATTTTGCAACCTATACTTTTTCCACTTATTACATGAGCATGCTTCCCTTTCATTAAATAATTTTCAAAACCATATGCTTTTGTTTTATTTGGTTTTTATTTTTGTGCTTAAGGCTACATAGCATTTCATTGAATAGCCATGCCACAATATCAACCAAAATTCTAAAGATGATTGGTTTTCTAAAAGTATTTATTATTATAAATCACCATATAATTAACATTTTCTTTCATATGTCTTTGTGAATATCTCTGATTATATCTTTAGGATGGGTTCCTCAAAGCGGAATTACTGGGCTTTCGATACACATTACCAAATAGCCTGGCAGACAGGTTCTATCATTTCATGTCTTTAACGGCGCATTAGCATATCACTTTATCATCCACTTGCGGTCACTGTGACATTGATATTTTTAAACATTTCTGTTTAAATTGTTTAGATACTCATTAAGAGCTAACACACATATAGTGCATACTTTGTGCCAAGCACTTTCTAACATTTTACATATGTACAATATTAGGATGGATTCTAAGTTGGAATACAAGATTCCCCACCCTCTGGTGTACATGTTTTTAAAAAAATAATCCCAGGATTACAAATATGGTAAAATGTCACTCTTGAAATGACGTACACCTTATATGGCAAAGGAAATTTTCATATGTAACCAGGGTCCCAAATCAATGGCCTGATAGAAGACTATCCAGGTGGGCCTGACCTAATCACATGAACACTTTAAATCCAGGGTCAGATATTAAGGGTAAGAAGGATTCATTGCAAGAGAAACTCTGTGGCTGCCTTTGAAGAGGAAAGGGGCCACATGACAAGAAATGTGTGTGGCCTCTAGGAGCTGTGAGAGGTTCCAACTGCAGCAAGGAGAAAATGGGGATTTCAGTCCTATGACCACAAGGAGATGAATTCTGTCAACAAGAACTTGGAAGTACAACAGAATTTCCCCCAGAGTGACCAGACAAAAATTCAGTAGATCTGACTCTGATTTCAGCCTTGTGAAACCCTGAGCACAGAACTTAGCCACACTGTGCAGGACTTCTCACCTACAGCACTATACACTAGTCAGTGGGCATTGTTTTAAGTTGCAAAGTTTGTGGTAATGTGTTACATAGCAATAGAAAACTAATACAATGTATATCAACTCATTTATCTTCATTCTGCCCATATGAAGTAGGCATTATTATTAATACCATTTTCAGATTAAAAACTGAAGAACAGAGAAGTTAGATAATGAGGCCAAGGTCAGAGGGCTAATGACTACAGGCAGCATTCAAACCCAGGCATTTTGGCACTTGACCAGCACACTTTTAATCACCACACTCTTGCTCGACTCTTGACAGTATCTCACTGCTAGAATTAGTTTCACAATTCTAGTCTCATATAATACTAACTTAACCAGTCGATGTCCAATGATTTATATTAGAAATATGGAAAAATAGAAAAACTAGCCAATATAGAAGGATTTTTGTTTCTATTTTTTAAAATTCTTTAATGAGAAGTAATATTTAGGAAGCTATTAAAAACCCTGGGTATTATTTTGCTCCTTCCATTCTTGGCTTATAAACAAAAAGAATGACTAGCAATAACAACTACACTTGCACACATTTCCTATGTCCCAAATTCTGTGGTGCAAAATGTTCTACATAGACCTTTCAATCTTTACAATATCACACAGGTAGGTAGCTGAATTTTATAGAAAGGGAAACTGGCTCAGATAGTTTAAATAACTTGTCCAAATTTACACAGGCAGTAAGATGCCATGTCTGGGAGCTGAACTACAATCTGTGTGACTGCAAAGTCCATTACACATTCCATCAGTCATTATGCTGTACTACTTAAAGAACTAATAGGTAAGCCAAGTTACAAGACCCCATTACCTCAGAGAATGCATTTTTAGAAACAGCCTTGCTGACTGTGGCTGAATCATCCTTCCCATATAAATGAACTGAACACATTTTTCGTGTATTAGCACTCGCTCTTTATCTTCAGACACCCAGATACCACATCAGGTCATAACATCCACTTTTTTTGCCAGTTCTACCTGGCTGTGGTAGAAGCTTCTTCCAGTCCCATATTATCCACTTACCTTTACCTTCTGCCAAACTTCAGTAAAATAGTTATATTAACTCTCAGCATACGCCCTTGGTTTCTTTGTATCTGATTCAGCATTGACACTTGCTAAACATTATGGCTTGGGATTGTTTCCCAGAAAACAAAATAAATGGCAGAAAGTGGGTCCAGAGCAGAACAACAATATTGCTGAAAAATTTTAACTTTAATCAAATGTTGTCATGATTCATCGAATGAGTATATGCATGAGAGAACTCATAGACTGGAATAATATATATTACTGTATTTTCTTATACAAACATTATTTAACATTTTTACTACAAGTTAATATACAATTATAATTTATTTACAGTTAATCCATTAATGTAATATATGATGTCCTGTGTGTGTTGCACATATCAGAAACACAATAGTGGTGTTACAAAACAGCACAGTGTGGAGAGTCATGAAATGAGGATTGCATACAGATGAAATTCCCTCTTAAAGTAGGAGCACTCAAATGGAGCTCATACAATAAAAAGTCTGCAATACAAAATTTTACATGGCTTAGTGACATTTATGTGACATGGAACTTGTCATATTAAAGAGCATTAACATGGAAGCACAGGAAAGGAAGGTACTATCTTAGAATGTAATGAGTATCTGTCATTCAGTGGGTAAAAGAAAAGGGTAAGATAATTATCTGACAAGATTATTCACATATTTATTCAATCAGCAAAAGAATGTGGGGGCACATGATATGTATTAGGCATTATATTAGGTGTTGTTGATTCAAAGAAAAAAAAAACCCTGCTACTGAGAATTATAATTGAGATAGTTGAATAAAAGATTATAGAGAGGGGTCAAGGACATGACTGTAATGACCACACAAAGAAGTCATGGCAGGGAGCTGAGAACAGGCCTTAGGTGGTTCTGATGCTACTCTCATTGGCCCTACCCATAAGATGTGAGAGTGTCTCTGATATAAAAGCTTATAATGGAATCTCCAAGCTCAGAGTTACTCATTTGATACTCAGTCCTAGGGGACTTTAGCAGCCAGCATGAGAGGATCCACTTGTAGCCCCTTACTGATTCAGATGTCACAGTGGCCAAATATTATAAAATTTTAATTATGAGTTTAATGAGTTACAAGAAAGGAATTATGAAAAAGCAAAGCAAGACTTCTTTTTAAAATAACTTTCGAAAAGCTTTCCCAGCATCATTCTGCTTCAAGGACATGACAGCATTATAACCAATATTGCCTGGGTAAGGATGGATGATAAATATTGATTTTCTGTGGTCAGCCTAAGTGGGATAGAAAAGGAAATGAAAATCATTGTAAATACATTCAGGAGTCCTGTTTAGGAAATTATTTGTGTCATTTATTAAATGTAATGTGATATATCCACAACATGACAACAACTAATTATATAAACACTTAGTAGAAAACAAAACTAAAATGCATTTTTGACCCTGACAGGAAACTCACAAAAAGTCAAGGGCACTATGACAATAAGTCAAAGCAACCAGGTTTACAAAATACCAAGGGCAGGTCTAAAGTGGAGAGTTCTGTGCAACTGTAAAATTTCTGTGCTGCTATTAATTGGGAATCACCTGGCCATGCCATGTTTTTTCACTTTTTTTTCCAACGATTTTATTTATTTACTTTTAAAGAGACGGGAAGGGTGGGAGAAAGAGAGGGAGAGAAACATCAATGTGTGAGAGATATATTGATTGGTTGCCTCTCATGCCCCCAGCTGGGGACCTGGCCCGCAACCCAGGCTTGTGCCCTGACTGGGAATGAAACTAGCAACCTTTCAGTTTGCAGACTGGTGCCCAATCCACTGAGCCACACCAGCCAGGGCTGTTTTTTCACTTTTCCAAGTCCTCCTAAACTCTGCTTTTCTTTCATTCAGTATTTAATGCATTATATCCAAATATTTAATACAAGCATGTAGTATTTAGCTGTTCTTATTTTGCCTGAGCAAATGATCCAGATTCACACTGAAAAATTACTGTGGGACTATCCCTCCCAGTGCCTTATTTTTTTCATAGGAAAATGAGCAATCCAGGAAGGAATTATCTCTACAGGGCAATCCCATGTGTCTAGGGTAATGAAAGACTAAAATATTCAAAGGGAATTAATTAAAATCAAATGAGTATTTGCCATATAACTTTATAGGCAATATTATTTAAAAATACAAAAATTTACATAAGAACTACTTTTACTTGGTGGTTGTGTGGCAATCAAAGATGGTGGCAGAGAAGGTGGAATGTACACTAACCTCCTTCCAGGACCAAACTGGAATTTCAACTGAGTTATAGAAAAGTCATCCTGAATAACCAACTGAACACTAGCTGGAGAGAAGCCTTATAATCAAGGATCTATGGAAGAAACCACTTCACCACAATGAGGATGATAGGTAATGCAGAGGTATGGGAGGGCTGGCTGGGCTCCCATGGGTGGCAGCTAAAGTACTGGATGGATATTTCAGCAGCCAGCAGAGTTCCCCCTGAGAAGTATGGGATCTAAACCCCAAGCTGGGCTCCCCAACATAGAGCACCAGAACCAGGAGAGAAACCCAAATAACATGTGGCTGTGAAAAGCCAAGGGATTTCGCTCCACCAGGAAGTGAAAACTAGAGATGGAGAGAGCCTCTTAAAACCCCAATGCACAAAAATTCCTTTGCAACTACTTACCCTGGGCTCTGGCAGAGGGAGGGTAGAGCAGATTAGAGCTACATGAGTAGAGTCTGAGGTTGGTGGCTCTAGGGAGAGAGCTGACGGGCAGTAGCCATCTTTCTCAGGCAGAGCACCCCCCTTCATACAATGCCAGCCTGAGGGAAAGCGATAGCCCCACACGCAGAATCCCTCTTGTCCCACCCTGTGGTGCTTGAGTGAGGCGGCTGAGGAGTAGAAATGGAGGCTGGGGAGAGAGCTGAAAGGTCAGCTGCCAGGATTCTTTTGCTCAGCAATTCCCCATACCGCAGTAGCCATCTATCTCAGTGGAGCACTCTTCTTCGTGAGGAATCAGCCTCGGGGAGGAAGCAATAGTCTTGCAGGAATCCCTCTCATCCCACCTGTGGAGCTTAAGCTGGGCTGAAGAAGAGTATAGCTAGAGGATATTTCAGAGACAAAGCCTAACAGAAAGCCTGTAGCACCGGGTCTGGTGCTGGTAAAAGCCAGCCTTGGTGTGCTGCTTGGTTCTGTCTTCATACCCCAGCAGAGACCCAGAAGAGGGAGCACAAGCTGTGGATCACTGATAGCATCAAACAGATTGCCCAGGGCCAGTCACAGGCAACATCAGACATAGGCATCACTAGAATCTTTGCAGATCTACCTAATACACAGAATCAAACACAAAAAGGGAACCAAAATGGGAAGACAAACTGGGCCCAAATGAAATAAATGAAATGGAGGTAAGCAATTTATCTAACATAGAGTTTAGAGTAATGGTTAAAAGAACACTCAATAGTATCAAAAAAGACAGAAACCATAAAAAAAGACCAGTCAGAAATAAGGAGTGCAATATCTGAAATAAATAATACACAGGAAAGAATAAACAGTAAGTTAGATGAAGCAGGAGACTGAGTCAGGGGTTTCAAAGACAAGGTACAAAAAAACACCCAAGCAGAGCAGTAAAAAGAAAAAGGAATTTAAAAATATAAGGCGAGTTTAAGAAACCTTTGGGACAACATGAAGCATGACAACATCCTCATCACGGGAATACAAAAAGGAGGAGAGAATGAGCAAGGGATCGAGAACTTATTTGAAAAAATAATGACTGAAAACATTCCTAACCTGGTGAAGCAAAACACACATGAGTCCAGGAAGTTTAGAGAGTCCCAAACAAGTTGGATCCAAAGAGACCTACATCAAGACACATCATAATTAAAATGGCAAAGCTTAAAGACAAGGAGAGAATCTTAAAAGCTGCAAGAGAAAAGCAGTTAGTTACCTACAAGGAATCTCCCATTAGACTGTCATCTAATTTCTCAACAGAAACATTTCAGGACAGCAGGGATTAGCGCGAAATATTCAAGGTGATAAAAAGCAAGGACTTACAACCAAGGCTACTTTACATGGCAAGGCTATCATTTAAAATTGAAGGAGAAATAATGAGCTTCCCAGACAAAAAATGCTAAAACAGTTTATTAACACCAAACCAGTACTGCAACAAAAGTTAAAGGGATTGCTTTAAGAAGAAAAAGCAAAACAACAAACAAAACAAAAACAAAAACAACCCACAGAAAGATAGTTAAAAAATAAAATAGTAATAAATACACATCTATTAATAATTACTTTAAATGTAAATGGCTCAGGTGGACCAATCAAAACACATAAGTAGCTAAATGGATATGAAAACAAGTCCCTAACTTTGCTGATGTGGCTCAGTGGATTGAGTGCCAGCCTGTGAACCAAAAGGCCACTGGTTCAATTCCTGGTCAGGGCACATGAATAGGTTGTGGGCCAGGTCCCCAGTTGAGGGCATATGAAGGGAACCAATTGATGCTCCTCTCACACACTGATGTTTTTTTCCTCGCTTTTTCCCTCCCTTACCTTCTCTCTAAAAATAAATAAATAAAAATATTTAAAAAAAACAGGAAACAAGCCCCATATACATGCTGTTTCTAAGAGACTCCCACCTGAACAAAAGATATACACAGACTAAAAGTAAAGGGGTGGAAAAAGATATTTCATGCAAATAGAAGGGAAAAAAAATAGCTAGGGTGGCAGCATTTATAACCAACAAAATAGACTTTAAAACCAAGTCTATACTTAGAGACAAAGAAGGACACTACAAAATAATAAAGGGAACAATCCAACAAGGGGATATAACATTAGTAAAATTTATGTAACCATAAAAGAGCGCTTATATATGTAAAGCAAATCTAGAAAGCCATAAATACATTCATAGTAGGGGATTTTACCACCCTGCTGACTTCCATGGACAGACAGATCTTCCAGACAGAAAATGAACAAGCAGACAGCTGCCTTAAATGACACATTATATCACATGCATTTAATTGATAACTACAGAGCATTTCAGTCCAAAGCAGCAGAATATACATTCTTTTAAAGTGCACATGGAACATTTTCTAGACTAGACCACATACTGGACGCAAAACAAGTCTCAATAAATTTAAGAAGACTGAAATCTTATCAAGCATCTTCTCTATCCAGAATGCTATGATTAGAAATCAATCACAAGAAGAACACTGAAAAATACACAAAGAAATGGAAGCTCACTAACATGTTATTTAACAATGAATGCTTCCACAAAAAGATCAAGGAAGAAATCAAAAGACACATTGAAACAAATGAAAATGAGAACACAACAATCCAAAATCTGTGGGATGCAGGGAAAGCAATCCTAAGAGGGAAATTCACAGCATTACAGGCCCATCTCAGAAAACAAGAAAAAGCTCAAATAAACAATCTAACTTTTCATTTAAAGGAACTTGAAAAAGAACAACAAATAAAGCCCAAAGTGAGTAGAAGGAAGGAAATAATAAAGATCAGAGCAGAAATAAATGAAACAGTCTAAAAAATGCCCTAGTTGGTATGGCTCAGTGGATTGACTGCCGGCCTGAGAACCAGAGAGTACCAGTTTGATTTCCAGTCAGAGCACATGCCTAGATTGCCAGTCAGGTGTCCAGTAGGGGGCACACAAGAGGCAAGCACACACCGATGTTTCTCTCCCTCTTTCTCCTTCCCTTCCCCTAAATTAAATAAAATCTTAAAAATAAATAAATAAAAAGAAAAAATGATAAAAAAATCAATAAATGCAAGAGCTAGTTCTCTAAAAGATAAACAAGATTGACAAACCTTTAACCAGACTCATCAACAAAAAAAGAGAGGACTCAAATCAATAAAATCAGAAATGAAAGAGGAGATAACAACTGACACCAAAGAAATACAAAGGATTATAAGAAAATATTATGAACAACTATATGCCAACAAATTGGATGACCTGGATGAAATAGATAAATACCTAGAAACAAAGCATCTTCCAAAACTAAATCAGAAAAAATAAGAGAATTTGAATAGACATATTACACTTAGTGACACTGAAGCAGTAATCAAAAAACTCCCAACAAACAAAAATCCTGGACCAAAGGGCTTTCCACAGGTGAATTTTAACATACATTCTGAGAACTAACAACCCTCCTTCTCATACTATTTCAGAAAATTCAAGAGGAGGGAAGGCTCCCAAACTCATTTTATGAGGCCAGCATTATCCTAATTCCGAAAACAGATAAAGACACTACAAAGAAAGAAAACTATAGGCCAATAACCTTGACGAACATAGATGCCGAAACCCTCAAAAAATATTAGCAAAACAAATACAGCAATTCATCAAAAAGATCATACGACACAATCAAGTGGTATTTATTCCGAGAATACAATGTTGGAACAACATTCGCAAGTCAATAAATGTGATTCACCACATAAACAAAATGAAGAATTAAAAACTCTGATCACATCAATAGATGCAAAAAAAAAGAATAAAAATGTAGCAGCCATTTATGATAAAAACTCTCAGCAAAATGGGAATACAGGGAATGTACCTAACTATAATTAAGCCCATATATGACAAACCCACTGCCAGCATCATACTCAATGGGCAAAAACTAAAATGTTCCCCTTAAGATCAGGAACAAGACAGGATGTCCGTTTTCACCTCTCTTATTCAACATAGTGCTGGAAGTCCTAGCCAGAGTAATCAGACAAGAAGAAATAAAAACCATCCAAACTGGAAAGGAAGTAGTAAAACTGTCTTTATTTGCAGATAACATGTTACTGTACATAGAGAATCCCAAAGATTCCACCAAGAAACTACTAGAACTGATAATGAATTCAGCAAAGTAGCAGGATACAAAATTAATATCCAGAAATCAGTTGCATTTTTGTATGCCAATAATGAACTGACAGAAAGGGAAATTAAGAAAACCATCCCATATAAAGAACTCACACAACTCCACTCCAGGAAGACAAACTGTCCAAATAAAAAAATTGGCAAAGGACCTGAATAGATACTTCTCCAGGGAGGACTTACACAGGGCCCAGAGACATATGAAAGGATGCTCAGCATCACTAGCCATCAGAGAAATGCAAATTAAAACCACAGTGAGATACCACTTCACACCAGTCAGAATGGCCATCATAAACAAATAACAAACGACAAGTGCTGGCCAGGATGTGGATAAAAGGGAACCCTAGTGCACTGTTGGTGGGAATGCAGACTGGTGTAGCCACTGTGGAATACAGTCTGGAATTTCCTCAAAAAACTAGAAACAGAACTGCCTTTTGACCCAGCAATTCCACTGCTAGTGTTATACCCTAAGAATGCTGAAACGTCAATTCAAAAGAATTTATGCACCCCAATGTTCATAGCAGCACAATTTACAATAGCCAGGAACTGGAAGCAACCTAAGTGCCCAACAGTAATTGAGTGGATCAAAAAACTATAGTACATTTACACAATGGAATACTATGCAGCAGAAAGAACGAAAGAGCTACTACTCTTTGTGACAGCGTGGATGGAACTGGAGAGCATTATGCTAAGTGAAATAAGTGAGGCAGTGAAAGATACCATATGATCTCACCTATAAGTGGAAGCTAATCAACAAAATAAACAAGCAAGCAAAATATAACCAGCATTATTGAAATAAAAAAACAAACTGACAGTAACCAAAGGGGAGGACAGAAGAGGATAACAGGGGGGGAGGGAGGGGAAGAGTCATCAAGGAACATGCATAAAGGATCCACTGACAAAACCAAATGGGGGAAGATTTGAAGATAGGAGGTGGGGATGGGTGGGGCTGGGGAAAGTGGTGGTGGGAAAATGTTGACCAAAAGAAAAAAAATAGGCTGGAGAGGCTAAGAATAGTACAGGAAATTGAAAAGCCAAAGAACTGATATGTATAACCCATAAACATGAACTAAGAGGTGTGGGGATGATGGGATGGGGTTCAGGGCAGAGGGGATAAAGGGGATAACAGAAACGGGATGACTGTAATAGCATAATCAATAAAATAGACAAAAAAAAAAAAGAAAACAATTCCATTACAATTGCTTCAAAAAGAATAAAATACCTAGACCTAACCAAGGATGTAAAAGATCTGTACTGCAGAAAATTGTAAGGCATTGAAGAAAGAAACAGAGGAAGACAGAAATTAATGGAAGTAATACTGTGTTCATGGTAGGAAGAATTAACATCATTAAAATGTCCATACTATCCAGAGCAATCTATAGATTCAAGGCAATTCCTATCAAGATACCAATGACGTATTTCACAGAACTAGACCAAATATTTCAATAACTTATATGGACCACAAATGGCCCCAAACAGCAACAGTGATTTTGAGAAAGAAGAAAAAAGAGGAATCATGCTGCCTAGTATAATGCCACAGTAATCAAAACAGCATGGCACTGGCATAAAACCAAACACATACATCAACAGAACAGAATAAAGTGCCCAGAAATAAACCCACACCTATATGGTCAATTAATGTTCAACAGAGGAAGCAAGCACATATATTGGACTAAAGGTAGTTTACTCGGTAAATAGTGTTGGGGAAATTGGATAGCTACATACAGAAAAATGAAACTAGGTCACCTTCTTACGCCACACACTAGAACAAATTGAAAATGGATTAAAGGCTTACATGTTAGAAACCCTGGAAGTCCTAGAAGAAAACATAGGCAGTGAAATCTCACACATTGCTCCTAGCAATATTTTTTTCTGGTATATCGCTTCAGGCAAGGGAGACAATTTAAAAAATAAACGAATGGGATTATATCAAACTAAAAAGTTTTTGCACAGCGATGGACGACATCAGTAAAAAGACAACCCAGAGAATGGGAGAACATATTTGCTGATACATTTGATTAGAGGTTAATAGCCAAAATTTATAAAGCACTTAAAAAATCAATACCAAAAAAACTAATAATCTAATTAAAATATGGACAAAGGACCTGAATGGATACTTTTCCAAGGAGGACATACAGATGGCCAATACAGACAAATGAAAAGATGCTCAAGGTCACTAATCAGCAGATAAATGCAAATTAGAACCACAATGAGGTATCATATCACACCTGCCTGAATGGCTATCATCAATAAATCAACAAATAACAAGTTCTGGTGAGGATGTGGAGAAAGGGGAACCTTTTTGCACTGTTGGTGGGCATGCAGATTGGTTCAACCACTGTGGAAAGCAATATGAAGATAACTCAAAAAAAGTAAAATGGGTCTGCCTTTTGAACCAGTGATCTCACTTCTGGGAATACATCCACAGGAGCCCAAAAGACTAATTTCAAAGAATGTAAGCACTCTTATGTTCATTGCAGTGTTATTTACAATTGCCAAGATATGGAAGCAGCCCAAGTGTTCATCAGTAGGTGAGTGGATAAAACAACTATGGGACATTTATGCAATGGAATACTACTTGGCCATAAAAAAGAAGAAAATTTTACCTTTTGTGACAACACGGATGGACCTGGAAAACATGCTAAGTGAAATAAGCCAGTCAAAGAAAAGGCGAATACCATATGATCTCACTCATAGGCAGAATCTAATGAACAAACTGAACAAACAAGCAAAATAGAGACAGGCTTATAGATGGAGAGCAGGTGACAGCTAGTAGAGGGTGGGAATTAGGGTGTGGAAGGACTGAGCAAAAAGGAAAAAGGATTCATGGACAACAGTGTGGTGATTGTAGAAGGGAGAGGTGTATAAGGGAAAGAAATGGTAATGGAAAAAATGCAATAAAAAATTAAAATAAAATAAAAAAATATTGTTGCAAATGTGTATGTGAGTCATAAGAAATAATGAAATGTGTTGTATGTACCACCCTTTGTTGTTGGTTTGAAAGATAATGTGATTGAAAAATAAAAAATTTTTTAAGAAAAGAAAGATAATGTGTTATGCTCTTGATCTGATTAGAATACAAAGACTCTGAAAATAAATCACATGACTACTATTTACTTTTTTCAGCCATGAGACTAAAGTGAATGACAAATTTGACCTCAATCAAGTGGTTTTCTTGCTAAAGTATATCTTTAGAATTAGTATTGACCTTTATCAAGGTCACCATAATCTTGAATAAAATGCTTCAAAAGCTACATTGAGTGTATTCTCAGAGTATGTACATTCAACAATTTTCAGGTCAAACTGTTTAGTCTATTATAACTGAGACCAAAACAATTGACAGAAATCCAATGATCTGTCAACTGATTCAAGGAGATATGTGAAACATCCAAATGTGATTATTAGCTTGATAATTAAATCCATTACTTGCTCCTTAATTTACAAGATGGTAAATAAAGAGTAATAATGGTGCTTTGAACCAACTGCCTTTATACTATATAAGCCCTATATTATACTATTAAGAATTAAATATGTATTAAGTCAAAAATAACTTCTGATCGATATTTTTTAGTTATGACCTACCATAGTACAATTGTTAACATGATTTTTTGTTTGAATTACCTAAAGTACACAGCATAATTTGAACATTGTGAAGCCTGACACAAGTTTCCTCACCTTGGCATAATTTCTTTTTTTTTTCTTTTCTTTTTTTTAGATAGGGGAACGGAGGGAGAAAGAGAGGGAGAAAAACATCAAAGTGTGTTTGTTTGCCTCTTCTGCGCCCTGCACAAGGGACACAGCCAGCAACTCAGGCACTTGCCCGACCAGGGATTTGAACCCTCAACCCTCCGCTTTGCAGGCCAACTCTCAATCCACAGAGCCACACCAACCAGGGCTTGGCATAATTTCTTAAAAAAATTTTTTTTTAATTTATTGATTTTTAAAGAGAGGGGGAGAGAAAAAGAAAGAAAGAGAGAGAGAGAGAGAGGTGGAAAGAGAGGAGAGGGGCTTGTTTTTCCACTTTATTGATGCATTCATTGCTTTATTTGTGTATGTGCCCTGACCCAAGATTAAACCCACAACATTGGTGTGTGAGGATAATGCTCTAACCAACTGAGCTATCCAGCCAAGGATGTTTTCTATTTCTTTTAAATCCCACTCTTCCGTTTCCAGCAATGTAGGGCTATTTGCCAAGCTAGCATATTTTCATTATAGATACTAAGTTGTCTAGCTATGTTACAGAGGAAGCTATTAAATTTCATTTTCCTGAATACACTTTGTGATACTTAAAGAGACCCATGTAAACTCACCTATGAATCTGGTAAGCTACTTCCTGCAAATAAAGAAGCATAAAGCAGTAGAGACACTACTAACATATGGTATTTAAAAATGACCTGTGGTTGAGAGTAAGACCATGCAATGCATTATTTTCAGGAACTTGAAATACACTGGATGATTTTGATTGTGCCAGAAATAAGGGTTATTTGCATAGGTTGCATAATCCATTTACTAGTCTAATTTGTTGTTAGCATGCTCTTTAATGTCATTGTGTTTATGCTGAAAGTGCTGCCACTGAAGTGTTTTGCTCATGTTAATTGATAAAAACTAAATACCTCCCATTATCTTAACTCTTTTTGAAATGTAACATACATACCAAATTTATCTAACTTTAAATAATGCATTGGCTAAATACTAAATATATTTAAACATGGTTTAAGCATGTGATATTTAATTTGCTACATTGCTAACAGTAAATCTAAGAAACTAAGATTATATGAAAGTATTATGTTAAAAACAAGCAACAAAAGAGAAAATAGAGCTAGAAATCTTATCTAAATTACAATAAAATAGGAAAAATGGAACAGTTTTATGATGATTTTCTCTCCTCACACAGTAGCTGAGAGAAAAAAAATTACAATGAAAGTGTTTTAAGAAATCGCCTAGGGTAAAATATGATGATAGTTGTAATTTTTATTTTTTATAAGGAAAAATTTCATAAAATAAATTTTTATTTCCAAAAAAGTAAAAGCCTTCTAATGAAACAGAAAGTGCTATATGAATTTAAAATAATTCCTATTAAATTTCAAATATACTCACTTAATAACATAAAGTAGTTTTAGGTGATATTTAATAACAACATTAAACTTCTTTTAAGTTGTTGCAATGTGTAATTTTTTATATATTAGGTAGATTAAAGAGGTAAAAAATGATTGCATTAATGAAACATGGTCTGGATATTTAAGTTAAAAAAATTTTCAATCGAATACTCCTCCACTCCAGCGTGGGCTCTCTCTCTTCCCAACACCCACTCCCTCACTCCGCCCCCATTCCGCCCCCATCTCTCCTGTAGTCCCTGCAGTAAAAACTACGGTAGTTCTCCCACGGAGAGAGCTCATGCAGATACGTCTGCCAGTGGATGATAGCAAACACTGCCTGAGAAAGGGTTTATCTTCATTTCATGCAAAATATGTGAACCATTAAGGAAATTATAAAAAGCAGCAACAATACACTCTGGTTTTATTCAGAACCTTTCCCTTAGCGATTATTAAAAGGATGATATTTTTAGCCAAAGAAAGCAAAATGCATCTGCAGCAGCTGGTTACCAAGGAAACAGAATAATTTAAAACCATGTGGAACTCTGCTCTCTAATTTTCATCAATTCCCCTTCATTCCTGGAGATAGCTTTACTCAGAATTTATAATTTCCAAAAAATATAACTGCCTTGACTTATTTTCTTTAATACATGCCAGGCAGTGAATATCTGGTCTAATATATATCACCTTAAATTCCAATCTAGGGAGTGAATTAATTTTACCATCATTTTGTTTTAGAAACCAAGATGAAAAGAATCAATAATGAGAAACATGGCAACATCTCAGTATCATACAATGATTTTTGAAATCCAGAAATACTTCAAAATAAACCATGTAAGAGTATATGATGCTTAAGTATGTAAACATATTATTCTCTGCATTTAGTATATTTAGGAATGTTATATTTTTTCTGCTACTTAAAGACAAAATCCATCTCTCAAATTACAAAAAGCAAAATCAGGACCCCCAAAAACTTAGAAATTATTTCTATTCATTCCTACTAGTTTGTGATTCATTCAGAAGAAGCACTGTTTTACAAAAAAAGGAATGAGTAAATCAGTTACATCATGGACTTTTATTTTATTATAATCAATAAGTATTTATTAATTGCCAATGTGCCCATGTCAGTAATAATCTTTTTTAGAAGAAGTTCAGTTTTAAAAAGATTACCACACCCATATTGATCTATAGTTATGTATTAAGGTAAGAATAAAATAAAATGACCTGGAATATAATTATTTTTAATGTCTTTACTGTGTGTCATTTAGTCTACATATTTAGAACTCCCCTATTTTCCCTAAGCAAAAAAAAAAAAAAAAGAAAGAAAAAAATATTAACACATTTAAGCCACTAAGCCACTGGTAAAATACAATCTTAACTTTTAAGCTTTAAAAAAAAATATTGCCTAGAAATATTCCCAACAATACAAATGCTGTGAAGGAATTCTTATCTAGATATATTTGATTGATAAATGAAAATAGCAATGAAACTGGTCCATCAAGATGCAATTTTTACGGCAATATTTAATCTCTCACAAATAGGCTTCTGAGCTTTTAAAGGTTCATGCATGTTGACAAATACAGACATGTTTACTAAATAAAATGATGCAAGTACTCAATACCATAAGATTTATCAAAGGAGAAAGTTAAAAGGGTATAAATGCACATAAATCACTCATTCTAAGTTAGTGATAAAAGCTCTACAACCAGCAAAAATTATTTCCCTAAACCATTTACCGTTTTGTAAATATTAGAAGGCACACATGAAATTTTGTACTGTATATTTAGAGAAAGCTCCATTTTCCCAGGACCTGTGGAATTTACCGAGCTCTCCTCATTCTCCCTTTGATTCCTAACTACATAAGCTTATATTTATATATATATATAAAAGCACATGACGACTCAATTTATCGATTAATTTTGCTGCAATAGACCCTGCTTAGCAAGTTATCCAGGATAAGACATGCCTCTGGTGTTTTTATCAGCTAAGGGTTTGCAGGGAGAAAGAACATTTTCGCAAAGCTTCCTCAAGTAATCAAAAAGACACACTTTCGGGAAATGCCTTCAGAATGATTTTTAAATCATAAAACTGTCTCAGTAGGAATTAAGAAGCATTCTCTTTTGAAAAAAAAAGAAAATTTTCTCTTCTTGTTTGCGCGTACCTGTAAGTATGGTTTCTGTACTTCGGCTCCGACGGATCACACTGAAGATTTCACTCCTCCCTCTCTATCCATCAGGCGGCAGCCAACCAATAACAAAAGCCAGATCCTGGCTTTCTCTGGCTCATGCTCCCTGCTCTGCTTCCCTCCTTTGGTCCCTCCCACCCCGCTCTTTTGGAGGAAAACCCTCGCAGCTGGGAGAGAGAAAGGGAGTGGAGAAAAGGAATATAGAGAAGAAAGGAGTGAAGAGATAAAAGATATCTCAAAGAATAGCTCCAAACTATGAAAAATATCTGTAGGTGAACTGAGCTGAAGTAAAATGTCTTGCTTTGGATTTAAGAACATAGGAACAATCAATGCCTCACCCACCTGAAATCAAAGCAAAACACTCACAGTAAAACCTAGATAAATCTCCTATTTTCGCAGCGCCTGTTGATTTTTCTCGGTGAAAGAAATTTATCTCCTCATTGTACATTTTGATAAGCAGCTAGACGAAGTTGAGACAGAACATCATAATTTTATACATATGCAGTTTGCAAATATAGAAAATGAACTGAGACCCTGCACATTGATGTGTCATACTATTTGCATTTCAACCTCTGTTTGGCACTGTTTCCTTTTAAAACCAGTTTCAGAGCCTAATCAGTATGAAAATATATTTTATCCTGAATATTAAACTGTTCCAATATTTCAAAATTATGTGGTTTGCATTACTTCATATTTCTTAAATGTTGGCATCAGCTTGTCCATGTAAATAATGGAGTTTGTTAAAGATTAAAAAGGAATCAGCACTTAGTTGCCGTGTCTCAAAGTGACTAAAGTCCAGTTTTATTCTAATAACTTTGGGCAAAATTATTTCATTTCTGAACTAAAAGACACCATATATATAAAAGGACAATCGAGGAAAACATCAAGTTAGCATTCTTTAAGGCAACAAAGTAAATTTGTCCGCAGCTTAAAGGACGTTAGGTGGAGTCTTCCAAAGATTTCATAGTAGAGCTATATCTATCTATATTTATGTACCGATTTTATTCTTAATATTGAAAATATAATGCAAACATGACCCTTTATGATAAAAGATACTATTAATTGAGTTTCTGCTAGTCAAGTTGGTCTGAAAAAATTTTCTTGGGGAGGTGTAAATGAAACAATGGATGTTTTCTCTTTCTTAGGGGTACGTCTTACCTACCTGAGATATTTATAGGCTTTGCAATTCAATTTCTTAAATCGGTAATATAGAAATAAGACCAAATGGAGGAAAAAGGAGCGAGATGCCAAGAAGATATTAACTTCTAAGAGTAACTGTCATGAGGGTAAATATTGGTAGTCCAGAAATAATTGTATGAAAAAGGTTTACATCAACCAAGGTATCAATCTCGTTAGGAGGAGAGTAGGCTGGTAACTGGTCCTGAAACTGACTTTAGAAAGAAGCACACTGATTTTACTGCGTGCAGTTCCTTGGAGTAGCTTTAGGAGGCTCTGCTTGAGAAAAGAGGAAGGTTAAATCATCCCTTATTTTTACCCCCAAGCCCTCTGCCTTGGAAAATGCTTCCAAAGCCCCTGTGGTCCCACAGGCAGGAATAACTGGACATATCCTATGGCAGCATTTCTGAAAGTGGGGGTAGGGGATCATCTGCATCAGAATCGTTGCTGGGAGACGTATTAAAAATGCAGACCTGTGGGCCTCACCCCATATTTAAGGAATTAGCATTTGAGGAGTTTGTGTCAGCGTCCAGGGTGATTTACTCTGCAGATAAGTGTTCCTTGGATACAAGCTTCAACCAAATTTTTCCTGGTTCGATTATGGTACCATTATCTCAGATAGAGGAAGAAAAAGAGGTGGTGAGGGGGAGATCAATTTAGTTTGGATGTTTTGGATTTTTTTGCATATCCAAACAAATATTACATCATCAGTTTAAATCATAGATCGGTCTGGGGTCTAGGTACAATTCGGAATTATCTATGGTATTGGCAAAGCAATGAAAAATGAATTGTGTACCCTTACAGCAGTTGTTCTCAAAATTGCGGCCTCAGAAATGTCTTTCTAAGAATTAAAAATGCAGACTAGGGCCCCACCGCATACCTACCAAATCAGAATCTCTGCAGTGGGGCTGAGGAAGCTCCATTTTTAATAAATTTCCCAGCTCACGTTCCCTGTATACTAAACTTTGAGAACTATCGCTCTAGAAAAAGAAGTGAATTGAGAATAAAACTCTGGGAAAGACTTGCATTCATAAAAAGCAAACAGAGGAAGTGGTATGAAGAAAAGCTACCTAAGAGGAACAGTTAGCAAGGAGAGGAGCCAAAGAAAAAGCAGTGTAGCAAAGTCAAAGGAGTAGAGAATTACGTGAAAATGCCCTGTGAAAAGCTATGGCAAGGTCTAGCACCTTGCTCTACAAAGTGCAGCTCACCGAAGTCAAGAATCCCCTGGAGCTCGTTGTGACATAGAATCTTGGGCCCTGGGCCAGTAAACCGAACCACAACCTGCATTTTAACCAGACCCATGGAAGAGTCCGATGCACATTTAAAATTTATTTTTATGTATTTATTTTTTCATTGAAATGTACTTGACATATAACATTGTGTACATTGAAGGTGTGTAATATGTTAATTTAATACACATATATTGTAATATGATAGCCATTGTAGTGCTAATTAGTATTGTAGTGCTAACTATATTACATAATTGTCTTTTCTTTTCAGTGCTTGGAATAATTAAGTTCTAATCTCTTTACAAGTTTGATGATTATAGCACAGTATTGTTGTCTATATTACGCTACTGTGCATTAGATCTCTAGGGCTTATTTACTACTCATTGTAAGTTTGTACCTTTAAACAATATCTACCTGACCCCCCAACCTCCATCCCCTGATAACCAGCATTTTATTCTCTGTTTTTAAAGGTTTGGCTTTTAAAATTCCACATATAAATGATATTGAGACAGTGTATGGACTTGAGCCCAGGAATGGAAAACTACCAGGTGGCCAGGAAGCCAAGTTAAGACCAGGTGGCCAGAAGATGTTAAAACCACTGCCCTTGCATGTGCAGTTGCTCAAGGTTGGCCACCATTTGACTTTCCTGGGGTGGCGGAAATGAGCAACACCAAACTGCCACAAAATATGACATTTAAGTTAAAACAAGGTTGTAGAAAATGATGTATTGAAAATAAAAAATTCTCAGTTATGAGATGCTCTGGATTTAAAAAAAAATTGATAACATGATTTCCTTAGGGATTCATGCTGAAAACAGCTGCAGATAGGGTTGTTAATTTTATAACAATTAAGTGATATTAATAAAATGTTCTCGAGGGACAGTAAAATATATTCAAGTGTCCTGCTTCTACTCACATTTTCTGAGGGGTACTATAATAAATAAGTTAGAATAAACTATAGAAAACTTATAAGACTTGAGAGGGAGATCATTTCATGGTCAATAAAAACATGTAATTGTTTCCACTTCCTCTTCTCCCAAACATTCCACATTTTAATTACCCAACAAGGATGTGAAAAGCAATGATTTACTGGACGGGTTTCAAAATAATCTATGATTTATTTTTAAAATGTGAAAAACTTGGAAGAATTATATTGTATTTAATACTTAAATATTCCAAGCATACACAGTGACTGGCAAAAACACAAGTGTTTAATAAATGTGAAAAGATATAAATCCAAAACAAGAGTGGGAGTAGAGCTGGGGGAAAAAAAGAAAAAAAGAAAAGGAATGAGAGAAAGAGAGAACAAGCATGCACAAATCAAATCTGTACAGATGAATGACCTTAAATTTGACAACCCCTTAGGATTTTATGGAATAAGAATTTCAAACTATGAGCAGTGCCAACTTCTGGAATAAGGAGGTGAGGTAGATATACTAGAAATCAAAAAAGAAGTAACAACCTCCTGAACCAGAACCTGAAAACACTGCTCTCTTTTGGTATACATCTATCTAACAATTCTCTGTCCAGAATATTTTGAGATGAAAGTAGACAAAAGCAAAATAGTGCCAAGTTCTTTAATAGGAAACAATTTGGCAGGTGACAATGAGAGAGAGCCCAGCTAACACAGAAACATGCAAAGCATCTCTGAGATCCCTGCTGATTTTTTGGTTAGGTATCAGAGCCAAGAAGTTGAAAGGACGCTTGCATTTACGACTGGTGAAGACCACAGAGAAAGCCTTTCCTAAAGTGTGAGTTGGCTTTCCCCCAAACGTTACATTACCCTTGAATGGAAAATTGATCGGATGACATATGGTGATAACATCTGCCACCCATGGATAAAGCCGGAGTGCCATGTGGGTGGTAATGGAAGCTGTAATAGCGAGGGTGGAGAATTTAATGACAGTATGTAACACTGAGGAAAGTAGCAGCGATCTGAGAGAAAGGAACAATTTGTGTAAATCTTTAAGATGGGCACTATAGGACTCCATCCTGTTCTTCTGTAGTCATCTCAGAGGGAATGATAGAAGATGCTTTGTCATTTCATTGCCTCCAAGTTGATCTCAGCCATAAGCCCTGAGGGGGCATTTCTTGCAGATATCAGTGTAGGTAGGCACTCACTCCATATCAGTAAATAGTATTTATTACAAACCTGGAACAATCAGAGCAAGAAATCACAGCAATTTAAGGCTATTTATATTAAATATAAAAAATGAGGACAAACACATCACTTCTAAAAATTTCTAAAGAATATTTCAATATGAATTTTCAAAAAGTAAAAGAAAATAAGTGGCAAAATAAGAATGTTTTATCAATGAAATATTTAGGTCCATTTGTTTTCTCCTACTCATACAGAAAGAAAATAAATGGTATCTACGGCTACACATTAAAGCATAAGAGGTTTATTTGCAAAACAAAAAAAATGAATGAGGGAAATCTTGCAATGGTTATACAATAATATGAGTTTTGGCCAACGTTTTCTATGGGAATTCAAATGGCAGCGGGATCCTGACAGACTCGGGCATAAAACGTTTTCAGGTAAATTTTCTCTTTCCCAAAATGGACTTTAAAGCTAAGAATCCTAATGCAATTTTTAAAAGTATTCTTAATTAGTTCAAAGGCAGTTCTATATTTAGTTAAATTAAAAAAATAATAACCTTTGGTTTTCCTCTTCCCCAAAGTGCAGGAAAGCCTCAGCTGGCTCGCAGCGCAGCAGCAACGCTCGGTAGGCCCCGACCCCTAAAGCACACCCGTAGCAGGCAATGGAGTGCCTGGGCCAAATTTTGAGTCCAGCTTAATTTTCCATCCAGTCTAAATCACTGCATTTCCTAGCTCCCCCGCACATACAATTCCGAAGTCATTTAATCTCCCAGTTTTTCTCCCAATCTCCATGTGAGGGAACAAAATGACATCCAGGTTTGAAGTTTCGATCCTGCCAAAGCAGATGCTATGAGATGGTGATGATGAAGATGACGATGGTGATTTGATAAAGATCATGTGCAGTTGTGAATTTATTTAAAACAAAGGAATAAGAATAAATTTAGTTATTTCAAGTCAGAAGAGTGGGAAAACATGGGAAACTTTAGCTTAGATAGTGATAGCCAGATATTTGAGAAAACTAAATGAATTTAGGATCCGGTCCAGCTTACAGGTAGTTAACAAAACCTCAAAAGTGATGCTCAAGACTAGACTTGGACATCCACAGGGGCATGCAAAGTTTTCCATTAAAACGTATTTCTGTTCACCCCCATTTCTATCAAAGGTAATCACAGTAAGACTAATTTCTTTCCAAAATAAATCTAGTCTTATTAAACTTCTGCTTATAAGTCTCTCATTTTTGGATAGTTCCTTGAAGCTTCCTTCCATTTATTAGGCTGGATGCTGCCTAATTCAATGGAAGAAAGCCAACAAAATCTTTAAAATTTACTCAGTTGAATTTTGTTTTTTAACAACTTAGATTTATTGTTTTATTAGAAGATGAAAATTAGTGACAATCTAATCCTACCATTTCTTGTTAATTTAGTGACCGGAATTGATAAACTTACTTTCTTCCATCTTTATTCCAGATTAACAGTTCATATAGGAAAAAACAGAGAGGGAAGGAGGGATGGTGAGGAGGGGTGAGCAAAGGAGGGGAATGAGAACATCTGTAATAGTGTAAACAAAAAAAATAACGTAAAAAATAAAAATAAAAGGATAAATCTTATTTTCCTTTTTATTTACCACTTTTCAAAATGAGGAGATATGATAGGTTAAATATTATATGAATATGCATTTTTTCCAAAATTTAACAAATTACTTAGAAGTTTCTGCCATTTTGTATGACCACCAGCAGCCATATTTAGAGTGTTTTGCTTTGCCACAGCTTTGTCAACAGAGAATTCTGCCAAACTTTTGAATTTTTGTCAATTAGATGGTAAATAAATATTAAATATTCAAATATCATATTTACAATACGTGATTAGTTCTGGGATATTGTGTTTATTTTCCTGAAAGAGGCGAGGTGTGCGCTGGCACTCTAAGTAGAACTGGATGAAGTATGCCTTTGGTTTCTGTGATTGAGTTCGGAGGGTGTGTTCGAAGGCAGCAGTTGGAAAAAGCTAACTGTAATAAGTGACAAGAACTAAGCTTAGCAAAATCTAAAGATCAAATTCCGTTTCCTTTTAAGTAAATTGGATTGTTTCTCCTTAAAAGAGTATCAATTTCCTTAGGAAGGAAAAAATGGAGAAGAGTGGATCTTGGACTTGGGGGAGAAAGGGATTTTCTCTGAGGCTATGGAAACAAGGGAGTGGAGGTGAAGGGAGCCAGGGGAGTTTCTGAATAGCTGAAGGTATGCTTGGGGCCACTTGGAACTCCGCCACGGCTGGCGCTGCAACTTGCCAACGTGGTACAAATGAGCTAAGTTCTAGGTCACCATCAGTGTCCTGGACTTCCACATGATATGGATCCCAGATTAACTTCTTGATCCTCTTTGATTTTGACATACTCATTTGGCCCAAATAACTACAAAAAGGGACTTTCAGTCTGTCTCTGACTTCTAGGTCTTTCCTTAAGGTTACGCAAACACAATAGCTGTCATTATGTGAATGGGTATTTTAGGAGAACCTGAGTTCTAGACCCTCCAACCATTCCCTTCACTTTAACCATTTCCTGCACTTCTGCTAGGAGGGACCTGAGAGAACAAATCTGCCTAGAACTGTATAACTGACAAAAGTCTTCATTTTTTCTTTATTAATATTTCTATCTTTGTATCCTCTTTCAATCAAAATGGGATCATGTATTGGAAATTCTGAGAGTTCCTCTGGAAAACCTGATTAATTTTTTTTTTTTCTTCAGCCTGCCAAGGCACACATTTCACGAGCTTTCTAGATAATTGGGCCTGAGAAATAACTTCTTGGCATCGAGTAAACTGGTTTCCCGCCAATGCTGGGTCTCTAGGAAAGATTGCTTAAAAAGGAAATTCCAAGATAGTTATAATGTGGGAGTGGTCATTAACAAAATAGGCATATTTCTCTTTTAAATGCCATTAGTTGCATAGAAAAATATGTATTTTTTCCACGGTCAAAACTCCATTATATCATGGCTTATGCTTGTTTTAAGGCTTCAGGTTCAAATCATGGAGGGAAGAAGAAAATCCACTCCATTTTCATGAGACATTGCCCAGTGTATTCCACCCTCTATTTTAAATTCTGATGTGTGAAACAAACATTCACAGCCAGATAGCTCCCTAGTTACCATGCAGGTGCAGCTGCTGAACATAACACTATTGCCACTAGTTTTGACACCAGACATTTGTGCTTGAAGAAATGTCTAATTTTTTGCTTCCTTCAGATGGTTTTACACTCCTGTATAACAAGCGGAGGTTTTTATTATAACATTCGTTTTGGGTCAGGCTACACCATTTTTGGGAACCCACCAACACAAATGTTAATGATATGCAGATCTGGCCTTTCCTAAGATGGCACTGCATCAGCCAAACTTCATTTCCAGGGGAGGTTGCTAAGACAATTCATAAAGCTTGCCAAATTTTACTAATGTGCTGAGTATACCCGATGTTATCATATGGATGCTTATCAGGAGCCAAATCTCTGTATGCATTGATCACCTCTCTTTTGTGTGGTTTTCCTGTTTACTAATCTCCATAAAAATAAAAATGTTGATGACTCTCAGCTATGAGTCTTCCCTTATAACAATATCTGTAACAATATTTTAAGGTAATTTCTCACGTGAAAGTCAAATGACTTACCATTCTCAAGAAATAGTCTCATGGTTTAATGCTGACTCTGGCTCCTCTGTTGGTCGCCGGTCTGCTGTTGTTATAGGTCATAAAAGCTACCTCTGTGAAAAGCAGATTTCAAAAGTTAGCAAACGACACACTTCTGCCTCGATGTCTCTCAAGCTACATACTTTCCTATCTTATCATGTTCTCTGGCTTTGCTCATTTTCTGAAATTCTAAGTTATCATAACTTTGTAATTATGTGATACTGTCTCATTTCCATGCATTCCTGCATTTTACTTCCTCTCTTCTTTTCCATTAAAAACCCACCAAAATTCCAGTTTGTCATAAAGCCTCTAACCAGACCTTAGCAGGTCTGAAACCTTTCCCATTTCTTTCAGGGGAGCATAGACTTGCGGGGGCAAGCGTCTCTTTTCCTTCTGCCCTTACCCTTTTTCTGTACCACTCTCCACGATAGAAATGGTGTTATTCTGTAGTAACGACTCACGCAGTGTGAGCATACATGGCTCTCAAATATTGTTTGAACTCGTTTCCTTGAACAAGACTAAAGGTTAGTGCCCCCCCTTTAACTTATACATTAAAATCCTAATCCCCAATGTGATGATATTGGGAGGTGCGGACTTTGGGAAATGATTAGGTCAGAAGGATGGAGACCTCATCAATAGAGTTAGTAGTGTGATAAAATAGACCCCAGATAGCTCTCCTCTTCCTTCCACCACAGCATGAAGACAACCTTCTACGAACCAGCAAGCAGGCTCTCGCCAGACACTGAATAGACTTGTGCCTTAATCTTGGACTTCCCAGCCTTCAGAATAGTGAGCAACACATTTCTTTTGTTCATAAGCTATCCAGTGTATGGTATTCTATTATAGTAGCCCAAATGGAGTAAGACAGTATTAATACTATAACATATACTATATGTATCTTGAGGTAGTTTTTCAAAAATCATAGACCAAAAATATTACTTATACAAACACTGGACAGTCCAGATGGATGGGGTTAGCCAAATTCTACAACCAAGTAAATAAGCAATGAAGATAAGGTAAAAGTAATTGACATTTAAAAATAATAACTTCAAATAAAAACCTTAGACATCTCAAGACATACTTATAACAAAATGTTCTTCACAAAAATTTAAGAAATTCCAAATATGTTTGTGTTTATGTGCAATACATCTGCAAAATTGCCAAGAGTTTTGAACTAGATAGAAATTTCAGTTGCTTAAAATCACTGAGTGGATTCTCAAAGTTCTTAGGGAAAGGACAAAGATTCCTCACATGGCCTTGTAGGTCCAGGACAATCAGTGTCTAATACCTTTTCGCTTTTATGCCAGTCTCCCTGTTAGGGGTGTCACTACCACTTCAGATTTCCTTTAATTCCTTCAGTCTCCTGTACCTCATGGCTTTCCCTCTGTCTAAAAATGCTTTATTTGATATCCAACTTCTTTTTTGATGATGCTCGTCATTTTAATGCTTGCTTATCCTTCAGAAAGTAGCTCACGCCTAACTTTCAAAACTGTTTTCTCTTACCCTGTCAGATTGTATCAGGTTCTTCATTATAACCTGTATTTGCACTTTCGAGTACATATTACTATTTCTGTTTATACATCTGTATGATGCAATTAATATCTGTCTCTCTAAGTGGACCACAGGCTTTCTGAGGTCAAGAGAGGTGTTTGATGTGCTCATCATTCAATCCCCACCATCCAGTACAATCTGGGAATTAAAAGCATGGGCTCCAGCCCCAGAGTCTCCATTCTGGCCCCAGTTTTATCGTGCAAACTGCTAAACCTCTTTCTTTCTTTCTTTCTTTCTTTCTTTCTTTCTTTCTTTCTTTCTTTCTTTCTTTCTTTCTTTCTTTCTTTCTTTCTTTCTTTCTATAATGGTAGTAATAATACCTTCTTTGTAGAGTGGTTTTTGTGTTTAAAGATATAATATTTACATTTAAAATACCTATACATAGGCATATCTAATCAAATGCATATAACAATTGTAAATAAATGCTAGCTAGTTTAAAAATAAATTTTGCTAAAAGAATAAATAATAAAATATTGATATAGATTCTTCAGCCTGTAGCAGTAGTGTGCTGAATTTAGTTTATGAATACTTAGTTTTCAGAACCCCTAGTAACATAGTTTTGAGTTTGTAATCCAACCTATTGGCGTATGTAAAAGTGAAAGTCCATGAAACTCTCTTCTCTCTCATTTGTCCATCAGACAGAAGAAAGCATGTTGCTCAGCCCTGGAAGCTCCAGGAGGACAGGGACCTCTTTTCATCTTCATGCCTCCTTTGTTTATCACTGTGTCAGGTGTGTAAAACTATGTTCAAAAATATAATTGAATAATAACATGTCAATTTACATGTGAGTCAAAGACCAAATACAGAGTTTTATTCCTATCAGTTTATCTCGATTTATAGGAAATGGAACTTGTTTAAGGAGGGTAGGTAGGTGGAAGGGTAATTATGTTGACTACTTTAATAAACATAAAGTAAATCCTTCTTAAGCTTTAAAATGATTGCAAAGAGTCTAAATGCTTACATACTTCTCTGTCAAAGTTCACAGAAAGGCAGAAACTAGTAAACTTCATGAACCAGAAACCTCGTGAAACAAATACATTGAGCAGCAACTGAATTAAACTACATATTAAATATAATACTATAGTCTAACCAAAGATTTTCTTTTTTCCAAAAGTGAGAATAAACATGTTTATTAGAAATAATTTAATAACATAAATAAATGAGCACTTAATAACACAAGTAAGGTCTGCTGCATATTAAACACTCAGTAAATTCCCATCGAGTAAAGGCACAAAATGTGTTCATTATGACTTTTCTTTTCAATGTTTAGGTCTTGATGTTACAGCAGTAGCTGTACAGTAAAACAGCTTGAGCACCACAATTTGTGCAGTACCCAAGGTGAAAGCAGACATGTTTAGCACAGAGAGCATAGATAAAAGTTGCCACCTACTAAGGACTGGAAACATTCAGACAAGCCCACCTATGGGAAAAAAGAAAGAAAGAAAGAAAGAAAATGTATGGCATTAGAAGAGCAATTCTTGCAAATAGATTTTAACTTGTTCCCATCTAGCTGGGTTTTTTCTTATTGTTTTTATAGGATGGAGAAAATTTGAAAAACAAAGAACTAAATTTTATGGATATAAAATTATGTACATGTACACACATACAGGAAACACAGGTTTGCTTCTATGTTAAGCATAGAACAGTGGCATTTTCTATTTAGTAATATTGCTGAGAAAGAAACTGTTTCTGATGAAAGTAATAGAGCATTCCTTGGACACAATATCCTCTTGGGGAAACTGTTAGAAGGGGGGGTGTGCGCTAGGGAGGGGGGATAAAAGGAGCTTTCTTGCTTTATTCCTTCACTTTCTAGGTAGATGCAAACATAGATGTGATGCTTGACCAGGTTAGATAGCAAAAGCTTTGTCAAAGAACAACTTCTTTCCTGTTACTTCTGAAGTTATTATGGAAAGGATGTGGAGGATAAGCTGACAGAGTATCAGATGATTATTTTCTTTCAAAATCCAGTGTATTCAATAAGCACACGGCGAATTGCAACAGATTTGAAGTGGTACATTCACAACCCAAACAGGACTTACTTCATGGTGACCTTAATGATTTCATTAGTTTGCTGTGTAGGAAGAGATTAACAGTGAGGGGGAAAAATTAGAAGACAATAATTGTGAGGATTATAGTGTAAACAGATCAAAAGCATATTGATAAAAGCCACATGTAAATAACAGTGACAAGATGGTTTACTTGTAATTATGCAGTTCAATAAAGTGTGTTTAAATATTTTACAAAGTCAAATGTGTATTATTTACTCATACACTCAACTGATGTGAGGAATCATGTATTCTATTTCTGAAAAGGGAAAAATACAGGTTTTAAAAAATGATTTTATATATTTATTTTTAGAGAGAGGAGAAGAGAGGGAGAAGGAGAGGGAGACAAACATCAATGTGAGAGAGAAACAGATCGGTTGCTTCTCATACGCTCGCAGCCGGGTACCTGGCCTGCAGGCCAGGCATGTGCCCTGGCCAGAATCAAACCAGCGACCTTTCAGTTTGCTGAAGGATGCCCAACCCACTGAGCCACACCAGTCAGGGCGGGAAAGATTCATTTACATAAATAAGAAATAACTCCTGGTACTTTTATGAACGAAGAGCTTTAAAAACATGATCTCATTTAATTCCAATGAGACTTCAAGGAAGATATTATGACCTTTAATTTACAGGTAGGGAAATGAGATCATAGAAATTAAATAAATTGCCCGAACTAACCCAGTAAGGAATCTGAATACAGAAACATCTTCATCTCAGAAATACATTACTGAAGTCTTTAAAAAACCTAGAAATCTATGGAGTCTCTTGCCAGTAAAAGACAGTATTGCCTACGGTTCCTCCCAGACCCACTTGCAATCAGGTGGGAGGCCTGTGCCACACCAGGTTTCCTCGGAGTAAATACTCATATCGAACAAGTCATCATTTTTCTCCCTCATAATTAAAGACTTACTGGTAAATACAGATTTCTGTATTGAGTACTTGGAACTTGGATAAAGGTGGCTTACTGTCAACTTTTTTTTAAGTCTGAACAGTTACTTCAAAGGGAAATGTTAAATGGCTTATGTAAGACTTGATGATGTCATACACATTGATATAAGGCATATGAGAAAAATACATTAAGGTTCACCTTTTTTTCAACATATTAGGACCTCAAGCATATAGTGTCAATATTTGATTATATGGAACCGGTTAATAAATCATAGAATATTAATGAGTTATATATTCACAGTAAAAATATATTTATTGACGTAAATAATTCATAAGATGTACTTTATGATCAAACATTTTATTGTATGTGTATAGAAAGAATTCTAGAAGAATATATCAAAATGTTTATAATTTTATTTCTGAGGTAGGGTCATGTCATAGGTTTTTTCACTTTCTTTTGCTTATTTGCATTTCAAATTTCTATATAGTAAATATGCACCATGTAAAATTACATAAGAAGCAAGCATAATACATCATTGCTCAAATGTCAAAAGTTCAGGGCATCAAAAACTTTTCGGTTAAAGCCAAAAGTTACTTTTATGATTTGAAACCATTCTCAACACACAGATATTTCACCAATTTAGGTTGGGAAGAAATAAAAGTTTTTGCCAAGAAACCGAAGGCACCTTTCCTGCTATTCCATTAGAAAACGTTAATTCTGACTCAAGGGTGGGTGACATCTAGTGAAATGTTCTCCAAAGGGTTTCTGGTTATCTCCCCTCAGCTCCCTCTTCTGCCCCTTCTCCCTCAGTACAGCCTCCGACATCTGTTCTTTCATAAAGCATGCACGATCACCCAGGCAGATTCTGAGTCGTGATGCATTTACAAGAGATCATTTTGTTCACCTTGGCAAGACAGTCCTATTCAGTTTGCCATGTGACTAACACACACTCTTTCCTCTGGAAAACAGTAGTAGAACTTCAGATTTGGGATTATGATTCACCTAGCTTTACATCTGTTAGTTTATAAAGTGGCTCCATATTTGCTAAGGCTTAGGACAGGCCGGGAGTCAGTGTCTACAGGCAGTCTACAAGTCACAGACCAACTCTCCCGTCACTGATAAGCTTGACTTATGGGGAACAGACAACTACCCCTGTGGGGTGCCAATTAGGCAAAATCAAGGAAATACCTTAATCCCTGGGTTAAAGACAGATAAATTAGTTATTAGTGCTGACGTGCAAGACCAAGACTGAACTAGCAGGATCTATAACATACTGCTAAGTTACAGTTCTGTATAAAGTTAGGATTGGTCCTAAAAAACATGGTAGAAAGTCCCCAAGTGGCCTTGGCAATGGAGAAAAATACTGGGGGCAGAACTTGATATTATGTGAACTAGTCCTTTAATTACCTTACATAATTTAGCAAGTCCCCTCCATATTAATATAAAAATTATCAAGATCTCATTTGAAGCCTTGCCCATAAGTATAAGTTATTGATATAAGTTTGAGATCATGGATCTTCAGGGCTTTAACATCATAAACACTCTTGGCCAAGCATAAGCAGAGATTTAAACACTGAATATTTTCTGGTATCCTTCTTGAACTAAAAATATTTGAGATTTGCTAAGCTCTATCAAGTTCGGGGGTAGGATGGGAAAAGGGAAGTGGCGAAGGAACAAAAGGTTGGAGTCACATGACAAAGCTTGTAAGTCATCCTAAAGAAACAGTTGTTATATATTATCAATGTTTGCCCTAAAACATGAGGTTGGCTACAAGTCCTATAACCTGGATATTCAGATTCTGGTCAATAAATACCAAAGAAGTAGAATAAACAGCTTGCACATTTGCATAAAAATAAAAGCAGTAAACCACCACTCTAAAAACTCCATAGCATTCTGGAGTTAAATAAAACTGCCTTCAAGCAAATTTAAGGTGCCAGTATGTACCCATTAAACTACCCAAAGCAATAAAGATCCATTGGTGCTAAGTTAAGGTAAAAAGGTATGCTTATATGTTTTAAGTGCCATTATAAATTGGTTCAAATTTTCTGCAGAGCTATTTGTGACAGAAGCTATTTAACGGTTTCTTTCCTTTGACCTAGTAATTTCACTTTGGGAATATACTCCTAGGAAATAATCTAAAAGCAAATAAATAATTTGTTCCAAGCTGTTCATACAAAGATGTTTATGAAAGGGAAAATTTGAAAATAACTAAAATACCCAACGATAAGCTGTTGTCCAAGGAACCTAGTGTTTAATTACATGGAATAATAGCTGGCCTGTTTCGTTATAAGGACTATGTTAATACAGACACATATTTATAGTAAATAATTAAGTGAAGTAAGAACAAGATCCATATGTAGAACCTGATTAGAGTCATATAAACACATACATATGTGCGTGAAGGGCCATCAGAAGAGGCTCTGAAGTCAAGGGAAGGAGTAAATTCAGATTTATTGATATATCAAGGAGCTCTGTGTCCCAACATCTTTACATAATTAATCTCATGTTATTTCAGATCAGTCTTGTGAAATAGATGTTATTCGCCCAGTGACAGAGCTGTAATTCTAGCCCTGTCTGGGATTCCAAAAACCCATGGCTTTCTAGTTCATCATGTTGAACACATTTTCTGAAATTTTCCTTTAAAAAGACTAGTCTCATCACATGATTCTCCCAAATGGCTTGATTCGTTGAATAATTCTGAAAATATGTTCAATATATTCTCCTAATGTTAATTGGCATAAATATCGAAGTTTTAGAGTAAATAAGCCAGTGTAGATTTAAGACAGCATTTCCCAGTCTAGTAAATCTTCTGTGTGTGTGTATGTCTGTGTTTACAGACACACATGAAAATTAGTGGTAACTGTTAATAAACCATAAAATTCAAGATCTGCACAACATAGTTTAGTAAATACTGATTTAATGTTTTGTGCTCACTAACATTTTTTTGAGGTTAAATATTAAAACAAAGTTTCAAAACTTAAAGTATTGTTTTATAAAAGTTATATAGTGGTTATCTACTGTATAAACCTCAACCTGAAGGCACTCAAAGGATTCAATGTAAGTTAGAGAATTGTTCAGAGCTTAAATGTAAATAAATGTATGTATCCATGTTTTTTCTCTTCGTTAAAGCAATGTGGCAACTCTTTAAATATTGGCACAAAAATTACCATGGAACCCCTGAGGTTAGTCTCTCTTGGAGGATTAAATTCATGGTAATTTGTTTCAGTTATCCTGTAGATTAAGACAATTAAAATTTTGATGTTTTGAGGGTCAAAAAATTAGCTATCAGAGTGAACACTGAAAAAAAGTAGAAGATGAGGGTTGTGAGTCCATGACACAGCACATGCTGGAAATAAGACTGACTGCATCCTGGGAGGAGATGGTGTTAAGTTTAAAGAACTGAAGACTGAAGAATTGTAACCCTCTGTGGTTAAATTTAGTCAGAAATGGAGATCTCACTTCTGAATGTGATTCAGAAGACTGATGCGTTTGCCAAAAACATCATTTCAAGGTCTGTGGCAGTGACCATACTAGAGGATTCTGCCTTTCTTTCTTTGTGTTTTAAGAATTGCTTTGACACCTTGGCTTAGTAGGTCAGCTGGTTATAGCATCATCCTGATATACCAAGACTGAGGGTTTGATTTTCAGTAGGGGCACATACAGGAGTCAATCAATGAATGCATAAATAAGGGGAACAGCAAATCAACAAATGGATGATATTTCTCTCTCTCTTTTGACTTCCTCTTTCTCTCTTTCCTTCTCTCTAAAAAAAAATCAGTGAAAAAAAGAAAAGAAAAGAAAAAAAAAGAAAAGAAAAGAATTGCTTTGACAACCAGCCAGTTTTTAAACCACCACAAGCAGCACAAATAGATGACCCAGGTACGTGACCTATTTCTTTAATTTCTGTCAACCTCTCATGGCTCCATAACTTATTGTATGGCAAATAAACATACTAGTTAAGTAAAACTAATGTTTTTGTTAAGCCAATGTAACTTTAAGACAGGTTTTAATGGGCTATTCCCATTCCTGACAACCAAAGTTCGACTTCCCATGCAGAAATTCTGGTACTATCTCTGGAATACTCTTACATCTTCCTTTGTTAGGTGGACTCTACTGTGACCATGTGACTGAATATGTCCAATAAGTGGTGCTTAGTTCCACAATACCCCAGTCTCCTCCATTGCTTACTTCCAAGCTTCTAGAGAATGGAAGCATCTTAGTCTTATAGACACAAGTTACTTTATTTGGGAGTTCTTCTACTGGACAGAGAAACTGACAGCTGAATGGCAGTCGTGAACTCAGTCTGCTTCGGCACTTAGGATGCAGCTAACCAAGACTCTAGGTTTCCTCTTCAGTAGTCGGCACATCAGTGTGGACCTGAGATAGACTTGTCACTCCTTTCTAGATATGATGCTGGATATTCTGAGCTGCAGTAAAGATTGGTGTGAAGATTCAGATGAGCATTTATCTTACACCTGGATCCACTGCTATTTTAACCATGTGCTAGTGCTACTCATTACATGAAGGTGGACTGGGATGAGATATCTGTGTGCTCACCTCTCAGGTCAATAAAATCAGAATCCCTGGTTGGGTACTGGTAATTTTTTAAAGTTGCCCAGGTGATCTGGGCTGAGAATCATCTTTATTAAACTTTAGAAGTGTGTCTTTTAATATATTCTGTGATGTGGACCTCTTTAATCTTTGCAGCCAAATTCTCTTCTTCATATTTTAGCAATTTCTGATCTGGTTGATCTTGTTTCCAATACTGTGTAGTTTGTGAAACAGGGAGCAATGCAAGCTGGAGCATCTGAACGTAAAATCTCATCAAGGGTCATGATTTCATCTAAGGGAATAAGTGTCCTTTATAAAAAGGACACTTTAAATGTAGAAAATGAAATGCAATGTACTAATATAAATTTGGGAAGAAAGATTATTTTTGCAAATTTAGTAGATAATTTTCTCCTCCAAATTACACGGGATCCTTAAGACGTCCATCAAAATAATAATCTAGTAGAAGTAATATATAATATACCAGTTTCATTGAATTAACAAAATCCTAACTGAAATTCAGAGATTGTTATGTTATTCTGCACAAGAGAGCTTGGGGTTGTAAAAAAAAATTGCACAATGAACATAAATGGAATATTATTACCTTATCTGCCTCTCAGATGTTGCACCATATTATTTACTCATCAAAGTCTTCTTGCCACTTCCTGGTCTACAAACATAAATGCTTTTTAGCTCCATGAACAAAGATATAAAACAATTCCCAGACACTTCATCCCTATGAAGGATATGCTTGCAAACTCCCTTCCTTACTTGTTCAAGGGCTATTTATACCAAGTCACTAATGTGTATGGTTGAAGAAGACAGTTTCTGTCTAAGATCCAAGATGGTCTCAGATAAGTTTCATGTCAGTCCGCACTTCAGCTTTCTCATCTGTGAAATGAAGGTTTGATCTAACCACATTTTGAAGACTGGCAGCTCATGCTTTAATTTTGGTCTGATGATGTGTTTTGACAGGGAGCACATTTTTTTGTGTGTATCTGTTACTAACATTTGGGATGTTTACATAAAGTCCATTTTTGAATTTTCTTGACAAAATTGGTAAATTGGGCCTACATTCTTGCTTGGCAATAAATGACTGGTCCTGAGTCTGCTGCACTGCCCCCTGCAGAGGATACATGTTCTCCAAGGCATCACAGGCCCCAGGGCTCTTCCTTCACTCACCGCAGCACGCCTGGCTCTAGGAGTGTTAGTGAGTGTCATCTGAGGTCTAATATAGTCTCTTAGGTCCCTTCCAGTTCTGAAATTCTATTGTTTCTCCTTTTCATAAGAGGTCAACAGAGGGAGTAGGAGAGGATAAAACATGGATGGGAAGGGACAAAACAGAATGAGGAGAAAGTGGAGCTCTCAGCTTCCCCTCTGAGGGTGAATGTATAATTTTTCTTAGATAAATAGACTTAGTCCTTTAAACTATTTGATCCATAGTTTCTGAAGAGGTGGAGGCTGAGAAGGACATACAAACACCACAGCGATATTAACAGGCGATATGAAGCTGATAAGAATACCAAGGCAGAAAAGCAGCCTCCAAATTTCATTGTTATTTTAAAACTTAGATCAGTTTCCTTTCAGATTATAAAAATTATCTATGCTAATTTTAGATTATTTGGAAATTCATAATATAAAACAGTACCAGATTAACATCTATTTAGTTTTAACCTATAGTGAAATAAAATATTTTACTTCAATTGATTATAATAAGAATTTATTGAGCACCTGTGTGTTTGTTAAACAAAGGATATGAAAACCAACCGAAGAAATAATATTGAACTTCTGGAAGGACACAATCTACAAGGAGGAAATAATAGAAGTACATATACCACTGATGAGAGACAAAAGATACAACTGGTAAAAGAAAAATAGTAAATACAATAATTTCAAGGTCTGTAATTCAAAGAAACTTACCAGTGAAACATATAAAGAATCTTCTATTTCCAAGACAAAGAAAAAAGAAAACATTTTCACCTTTTCAGATAACAAATAATGTAATTCAAAATATAAAGAATTGAATGAAAATGGAACAATATGTGTGATAAATAGACATAATTATACTTAATCAAAAGTAACCCAAGACAAAAAAAGTAGGAAGTGGATTCCACCCCTAATCATGCTAAAGGAGAAGAAATGGAATTAAATTTCATAGCTTACTAGATGAATATTATGCTTTGACCCAGACTTCATGGGCCCTAGTACTGAAAATAATTACCATAATTTAAAATTCCTCTGAAAGATTTTCATTCTCACATAGGTCATAAACCAACCAGAACATGATTTAAGTGAGTTCTAAATAATACTTGAGAGAAAAATTATCATGTCCAGCCCCTGATATATACTGGTAAGGAGAAATAATAAAAAAACTTTCTCCTGATTTAATTTAAAAATGATAATTGGTTCATTTTTCAAAGGACCTTAATTCTGAAAACACTTTGCCATAGCATTTGCGTGTATGTAAAACCTAATGATACCCTAGATAACAAGTTCCCAAATGAAATTATAAACAATTAGATACTACATATATTGTTTTCAAGTCCACAATGTTATTAAATTATCACTGCTTTGAAAGTAATATTTGCTTTCATTTTTGTAGGAAGTGACCAAGGGGAAAATAGGCTCAATATGAGTGCAAAAGAGTAAATATGAATCACTAAAATTTGTGTCTATTTTTCCCTAGAATCATTTCCTCCTTCATGAAAAATATGGCTTATAACAATAATAAAATATTTCCCCCAGCTTTTTATAGTTTTAAAGGCTGGTATGCTTACCACAGGATCTTTATTCGTCTAGAAAATTTAGTGGAAACAGCTTACTGTCCACTGGATAAAGCATGTATAGTAAATGTGAGCCTTCAAATTTACTGCTGATTTATCAAATGTACAGTTGTCAACCTAATCAATTTGTTTGATGGATCAACATTTCCATTACTCAGAGAAAACGTACACCTCTGAGTTGCATACTATTCTCTGCAGACCAAAAAAATGTGGTTGTCATGGCAACTGCAAACCATGGAGAGTCTGTCATGACCCAGTAACAGTTTAATGGAAAACATCTGCCAGGAAATCACGAACTGGCACAAGGTCTTTGGGAGGAAGTATTTGTGAGAACTTCACCTTAAAAGATTTCCTCAATTCTAATCTCAGATTCCCCCAATGCAAATATTTTAAATGGTGCTATTCTTGTCAACAGCTGCAACACATAGTATTAAGGGGAAACAGATAAAATGTGAGATTTTATTCATTGTTAATATAATTTTCAGGGATTAAGTTCGTTTTTTGAATATGTAATCATTTATTATAAAGTTCCTTCTTACCTCCAAATTTCTGATTCAGGAGTCTGAGAAACTGGTATTTCGAAAGTTCGCAGGTGATGCTGTCGCTGCGGCCTGGGACCCATGACCCAAGAACTACAGATCTAAACCAAAGACCTGAAGGGACTCTAAAAGTTCACTAGCAATAGAATACTTAGAAGAATAAGAAAAATGTCAGTTTTTACTACAAAGCTCACTTCAATGATACAAACTGCAGAGGTTTCTATACTTGGTTCCGCAGGAGAAATCACTTAGAAAACACAAAATTCTAGGTCCTCCCCTTAGAGATTTGGTTTTAGTTGGTCTTGGATGGAATCCAGTGTCTGGATATTTTTAACAAGCACCCCAAGCTAATTCTGACATAAGCCTGTTCTATTTTGCTTGGGAATCACTGATTTGAGGCAAGTTATCACTTTTTGGTGAATAGTAATAACCTCTAAAGCTTCTTCTCAAACTATGATCATTGCCCCAGTTACTTAGATTCAGTGGGTCTTGATGGGACCTGGAAAATGAAATTTTATCAAGCACTACCAGGACTTAGTAAAGGTGTCGACAAATATTAGCGTTTAAAGTGAGTTGTTCCAGACATCTATTAAAGATGGGGGAAGAAAATTACTAGATCTCTCTCTATCTCTCTTTAGTTTTTTTATCTGAAAACTAAGAAAGGCATTCAACTTTACTCTTACCCTGGCCCTCACTATGAGTCCATCTCCAGTGGCAGTCATGGGGGCGTCTACTACGGAAGGGTCCGTGAGCCTTTAACATGGAGGAGGGGCTGACAGCAATACTCCGGATCCAGCAGTATTATACAACACAGAGCAGTTCACTGGGACTCAGTTAGGTGGACTTAGGGACTTTTTTTCCTCTTAGTTTTCCTTTGTCCTACGCCTTTGGAAAATGAAGTAGAGGCTTAAAAAGAATTGTGATTGGCCCTGGGTGGTGCGGCTCAGTGGAACGAGTGCCCACTTGCGGACCGAATGGTTGCCGGTTACATTTCCAGTCAGGGCACATGCCTGGGTTGTGGGCCAGGTCCCCAGTGGGGGGGTAAGAGAGGCAACCGATTGCTGTTTCCCTCTCTCCCTCCTTTCCTCTTTCTCTAAAAATAAATACATAAAATCTTTTTTAAAAAAGAATTGTGATTGATTGAAGACAATGAAAATAATGCAACCACAAGCGAGCCGCCAGAAAACGGCACAGTTGACACATTTCCTACTCTGTGTCAGCTGTTCCCGTACCTAATTAAGAGAAATAAGCTCCTAAGATCCAAGTTGATCAATAAAAAGAAAATAACCCTTGTCTGAAAGAAATAAAGGCAATGGAAAGAGCAATTTGAAAATAGATATTTCCATTATTATACAGTTTTGTTGCTAAAAAACGGCACACTTAAAAACATGAAAACCAAATTTTCTACCTTGATTAAAAATCTTCAAAAAATCTCAGTGGGTTTTGAACCATTGTTTAAAGATATAATTAACACTTGATTAGTTTAATCATCAGGAATGATTAAAACTTGCTTGAATTTCAACAGAAATCTTTAGTGAACAACGTAGGGAAATTAATAGAATGATTTGGTGAGCAAACTAAAAATGCACACTTTTTTTCCTATTTGCATTTGCATGTTTTTCTTTGTTAGCTAAGATGAACTACTAAATCCAAGTGTCTCTAAACTGAACTACAGATTTCTGTAATGTGAGGTGATAGGTCAAAATGTTTTTATAAATAATGAGATATATTAAATATTAATTTATCTTCTATAACATTATATATTATTTATTTTTAAAGGAAAGGTATTTTGTTCCTTAATAAATTAAAATAGTTATTAAAATAATCTTTTTGTAGTGAGTTCTTTTCCTTAGTTTTTTTTTGAAGATTTTATTTATTTATTTTTAAAGAGAGGGGAAGGGGAGGGGGGAGAAACATCAATGTGTGGTTGCTTTTCACACGTCTCTTACTGGGGACCTGGCCTGCAAGCCAGGTATGTGCCCTGACTGGGAATCGAACCAGCGACCCTTTAGTTCTCAGGCCGTCAGTCAATTCATTGAGTCACACCAGCTAGGGCTCAATTCATTTAAAAAAGAATTCTAGTATAGTTCTGGTTGAGTGACTCAGTTGGTTGGAGCATTGTCCAGTACACAAAAAAGGTCATGTGTTCGATCCCTGGTTGGGTCACACCCCTAGGTTACAGGTTTGATCTCAGGTCGGGGTGCATAGGGAAGGCAACTGATCCATATTTCCGTCTCACACTGCTGTCTCTCCTGCTCTCTCTCCTTTCCTCTTTCTCTGAAATCAACGGACATATCCTCAGGTGAGGATTTAAAAAGATTCTATTGCATTCTTTGTAATGTAAAGAATATAGGAATATATTTCTTTATAACATAAATAAATACATATAGATGTATGGGGGATATGTGTTTGAAAATATCTTACTGATCTGGAGATCTGGCTTTTGAAAAACTGGATTAGAATAAATACTTTTCCTTAGAGATCTAGTCAATAAGTTCGAAATCTTTTCTCATCAATGAATTAGGGATATGTACCAATTGATGATAATAATAAGAATATTAATTATCTGGGTATTATAAGCATTGTATTAATGCTACCTGTAAATGATGTTAAAAATTTGTAATTATTAAATATATATTGGGCTAAAAGTAACTGACATTTATTACTCCTTTTGTGAGTTGAGGGGATATTTATCAGGATCTTGAAATTGAAAGCCATAAAATTAAATACATATTTTAACTAAATTATATTAGCCATCTTTGGGAAATTGGTGAAAGATTCATCAGTGAAAGAGAGGTCATTTGATTTTCTATTTTACACTGAGTAGACAGTAAAATTACTTTTTAAACGGTTATGAAAGATATGTTATAACACTTGCTTCCCCAAATGGAATGTACAATCTCCTTGGACAGGTATGAAATAAAACTGTACACTATCTATTATTTTACGTGAATGAAAAGAATATCAAACAACTCAGTGCTTGACAGTTTCCTCTACTGTTTGAGGTACACACTGTGGGTAGTGAGTGAAGTCTCACCACTGCAGAGATACAAATAGCACTGGAAGCAAAGAAATGCTTTGTTGAAAGCTTATGCCATAGTTAGCAGTGTGGAACTTCAGCACATCCTCTAGGCAGGTTTATTAGTTTTCTGTTGTGTGACAAATTACACAAGCCATAAAATGCATAACTTTTGGATGATCTGTGGAAGACGTTTGCTCTTGGTTGCCCTGTATAATGGGCTAAAATCTAAAGGAGTGCGAACCTCTGGGGTCCGGAAATTCCACAGTACCCCGTGTAGTCAAATCTTTCCCCTCCACCTCCAGTGGATGGTAACTGCTGCTCTGCTTTCTGTCATAATTTTGGCTTTCATAGAATTCTATATAAATGGAGTCATACAGTAGATATGGCCTCCTTCACTCAGCATGATGATTATTGAGATTCATCTATGTTGTTGTGTGTACCAGGTGTTCATTATTTTATTGGTGAGTAGTATTTCATCCCATGGATATGCCACGATTTATTTATCCATTCACCATTCAACGGAAATTTGACTTATTCTCTGTCTGGGGCTATTAAAAACAAAGCTTCAACAAGTATTCTCATATAAGTAAAAATATTTAGTATTCTTATCATTTTACTTTATCTTCAATATTGGTATATTAGCAATATCTTATTATTTTATATGTATGAGGCAACCAGGTGTAAAATATACTTTTTAAATTTTTTGTACATTCTATAAGTAATACTAATCATTTTATACCTAGTATAAAAATGTTAAATTAGTTTATTTCCATTTCTGTCTTTGTGCTATTTTTATAAATATTTTACTTCCATATATGCTTAAACCCTTCAGTGTGTTATTATTTTTGCATTAAACAGTTTTCTTTTAAAGAACTTAAAATGAGAAATATATGTATTTTATATTTACCCCCCAAATTTAACATTTCTGGTGCTTCTCATTTCTTAGTGTGTGTGCAAATTTAAGATTCCCTCTGGCGGAATCTTCCTTCTGCTTGGTGAACTCCCTTCAGCGGTCCTGGTAGTGATGTTCTGCTGACAAATTCTCTAAGCTTCTGTTCATCTGAAAGTTTTTCCTTTCACCTTTATTTTTGAAATGGATTTGCTGGGTATTCAATTCTAAGATACAAGGGATTCTCCTTCTTTTTAAAGATTTTAAACATATGCTTTACCGTGCCCTGAGCACTATGACATTATTCTTTCCTTTTCTCCTTTGAATTCAGCCTATCTTTTTCCTCTGGATATTTTCAAGTTTTTCCTTTCATGATTGAACATGATATGCTTTGATATGGATTTTTTACTTTTATTCTGCTTGCGGTTATTGAGCTTCTTTGACTTATTGAGGAGGCCGCAGCCCTAGCACCTTGAGAGCAGCTTTGTGAAACCCTAAGCAGAGGACCTGGGTAACCGGTGCCCAGGTTCCGGGCCCACAGAAACTGTGTGATAATAAATGTGTCCTTTGAACAACGACATTGTGGTTACTTGTTATTCAGCAATTGAAAACCAAACACTAGAATAAACAATATCTGAAAGTTCTTGCATGGAGATTGCAGGAGGATAGTTCACTTGTTGGTTTTTGAATAACTGAATTGAAACACCTTAGGAAAATCCGTATATAATGTATATATTGACTAGTGTAGGTTTTGGTATATTCCCAGTTCTTTCGAGTAAAAGCCTAAGATTAAGCCTACATTTCTGGATTTTTGGATTCTTTTGACAGGCCCCACATTGAGTCTTGTCCCACACTGTCTATACTGGGCTGCCCGCCTCTTGTTTCATGGAGGATTTAGCAGTGGTATCATTCTGACTTTGCTCGGAGGATGGACTTTATAATATTTACCAGCTGATTCCTTAGAAAGGCTTTGCTTCCTCTTTTGTGTGCCTGGGAAAATGCTGACTGTTGATTTTATAAATTAACTCAAGAATGACTATACAATGCTATAATTATGTGGTAGTAATCAGCATGCTTTGGATCAGATTTACTTAGGAGACTATGATTTTGGGGGCTAATTTTTCTCTGCAATAATTGGAATTTGTTGTATACACTACCAGGAGGACATTCTCTTTGTAGGACGAGTAACTTATAGCTTGGTTTTGGAGATGAAAATAAATATCCCACACATGTGGATGCATGGCACTTCCTGTGTTACTTTGTTAAAACCACAGAAACTCAGGGAGATTATGGTCTAATTATTTTATTCCTGGTGCAACTTCCACAAATGTAGCTTTCTTTATTAATTAATAAATGACATGTTATTTCATGAATCAGAGAAAGAATTTAAGACACACCCTTAGTTATACAGCCAAGTTTTGTTGTTCTCATGAAAATAATGGATAATTTCAAGTGCTTACAGTAATAATAAAAAATTATTTCAAACTCCATGTTGATATGAACACTTGGACTCTTTGCTCATTCAGGTTTATGTGAGTCCCTGAAATGCTTTCCATAAACCTTTTCTTTAGTTTCATAATTTCTTCAGGTTTGTTTAATTTTTGAACTATGAGGTCTTTGCTCAAGCACAGAAATCTTTCATTATTATGGATGTTTCATAAACTTTTTTCTTGAAGAGTTACATTGAAATGTAAAACTATTTTTCCAGGAATGTTTCCAAAATGTACATTTGCTTCTTTTTAAAAGAAGCCTAAAATGCAAAATAAGTGGAAAATGTATTTACAAGGCTAACTCTCCTCTTTGTAGTCTGTCAAAAAAAAAAAAAAAAGCTATCATTTTTTGCATTTGGAAGCAGCGTCCCCTAGTGGATAGATTTGTTATAATGTAACTAATTTTTTAATATAAATTTTTATTAAGGTGAAATTCACATAATTTAACCATTTTAGAGTATACAGTTCAGTGGTTTTTAGTCTACTCACAATGTTGTGCGACCACACTTTCCAGTTTCAAAACTTTTTAATCACCCCATAAAATACCCCATAACTGGAGAGTGATCACTGCCTATTCTATCTATCCCCACTCCCTGGTAAACTCTAATCTGATATCTATCTCCATCTGCTTTCTATCTATGATTTACTTATTCTAGATATATCACATACAAGGAATAACAAATCTGTGAATTTTATGTCTGGCTTGTATTTTTTAACATAACTTTTTAAAATTTTAAAATATTTTTATTGTATTTCTTTTTTCCATTACCATTTAGTCTACTTATACACCATCCCCCCAGCAATCAACACTCTACTGTCCATGCCCACGAGTCCCTTTTCCTTTTTTCTCAATCTCTCCACCTCCTGACATCATCCTCCAACAGTCATCCTGCTCTCTCTGAGCCCGTCTCTATTTTGCTTGTTAGTTCAGTTAGTTCATTAGATTCCGCATATGAGTGGAAATCGTGTGGTATTTGTCTTTCTCCAACTGGCTTACTTCACTTAGTCAAATGTTCTCCAGATTCGTCCATGCTATCACAAAGGATAAAATATTCTTCTTTTATGTGGCTAAGTAGTATTCCATTGTATAAAAGTCCCATAGTTGTTTTATCCACTCATTTACTGATGGACATTTGGGCTGCTTCCACTTCTTGGCGATTGTAAATAATGCTGCAATGAACACAGGGGTACTTATACTCTTTCAAATTAGTTTCTGGGTTTATTTGGATAAATTCCCAGAAGTGAGATCACTGGGTCAAAAGGCAGGTTCATTCTTAATTTTTTGACACATCTCCATATTGTTTTCCACAGTGGTTGCACCAGTCTGCATTCCCACCAACAGTGCACTAGGGTTCCCTTTCTCCACGTCTTCGGCAGCACTTTTTGTTAGTTGATTTATTAATGATGGCCATTCTGACAGATGTGAGATTTTATCTCCTTGTACTTTTAATTTGCATTTCTCTCATCATGATTAGTGACATGAGCATCTTTTCATATGGTTATTGGCCATCTGTATGTCCTCTTTGGAGAAGTGTCTGCTCAGGTCTTTTGCCCATTTTTTAATTAGGTTGTTTGTTTTTTTGATGTTGAGTTTTGTAAGTTCTTTATAAATTTTAGATATTAATCCTTTATTACATGTATTGGTGAATATGTTCTCCCATTCAGTATGTTGTCTTTTTATTTTGTTGATGTTTTCCTTCACTATACAAACTCTAGTTTGATGTAGTCCCATTTGTTTATTTTTTCCTTTGTTTCTCTTGCCTGGGGAGATTATATCCCATAAAATATTGCTGTGAACAATCTCCGAGATTTTGGGGCCTATGTTTACCCTACAGTTTTTATGGTTTTGAGTTTAACATTTAAGTCTTTCATCCATTTTGAATCTATTCTTGTGTGTGGTGTAAGAAGGTGATGAAAAACAAGGACTACAACCAAGGCTACTTTATCCAGCAAGGCTATCATTTAAAACTGAAGGAGAAATAAGGACCTTTCCAGAAAGAAAAAGCTAAAGGATTTTGTTAACACCAAACCAGTACTGTGACAAAACTTAAAGGGCTTACTAGAAGAAGAAGAAGAAGGAGAAAAAGAGAAAGAAAAAAGAGAAACATAACCTAATAATAATGGCACTATTGATACATATCTGTCAATAATCACCTTAAATGTAAATAGCTTAAATGCTCCAACCAAAAGGCATGGGATAGCTGAATGGATAAGAAAACAAGTCCCATATACATGCTTTCTCCAAGAGACCCACCTCAGATTGAAAGTTATACACAGGCTAAAAGTAAAAGGATGGAAGAAAATATTTCATGCAAATGGAAAGGAAAAAAGAGCTGGGGTAGCAATAGTTATATCTGACAAAATAGACTTTTAAACCAAGGCTATAGTTAGAGACAAAGAAAGATACTACATAATGATAAAAGGAAGAATCCAACATGAGGATATAACCTTAGTAAACATTTACACATCCAACATAGGAGCACCTAAATATCTAAAGGAAATCTCGATGGACATAAAAAGAGATATTGACAGAAATACAGTTATAGCAGGGGATTTTAACACCCCATTGACATCAACAGATAGGTCTTCCAGACAGAAAGTTAACAAGGTGATAATGGCCTTAAATGACACATTAGATCCCACGGATTTAATTGTTATCTTCAGAGCATTTCAACCCAAAACAACATAATATACTTTCTTTTCAAGTGCACATGGCACATTTTCTAAGATAGACCATATGTTAGGAAGAAAATCACATCTCAATAAATTTAAGAAGATTGAAGTCATATCAAGCACCTTCTCTGACCACAATGCAACTGGAATCAATCACAAGGAGAACACTGAAAATCACACAAAGACATGGAAGCTAAATAATATGTTATTAAACAATGAATGGGTCAAAAATGAGATCAGGAAAGAAATCACAAGATACCTTGAAACAAATGAAAATGAGAACACAACGATTCAAACTCTGTGGGACACAGGGAAAGCAGTCCTAAGAGGGAAATTCACAGCATTACAGGCCTATCTTAAAGAACAAGAAATAGCTTAAATAAATAATCTAACTTTACACTTAAAGGAACTTGAAAAAGAACAACAAAACCAAAAGTGAGTAGAAGGAAGGAAATAATAAAGACTGGAGCAGAAATAAATGAAATAGTGTCTAAAAAACAATATAAAGATCAATGAATCCAAGAGCTAGTTCCTTGAAAAGATAAACAAGGTTGACTAACCTTTAACCAGACTCATCAAGACAAAAAGAGAGAGAAGCCAAGTCAATAAAATCAGAAATGAAAGAGGAGAAATAACAAATGACACCAAAGAAATACAAAGGAGTGTAAGAAAATATTATGAACAACTAGATGCCAACAAAACTGGGCAAACTGGATGAAATGGATAAATTCCTAGAAACATAAAATCTTCCAAAACAAAATCAGGCTGAATCAGAGACTCTAAATAGACATGTATACCTAGTGCAATTGAAGCAGCAATAAAAAAACTCCCAACAAACAACAGCCCTGGACCAGAGGGCTTCACAGGTGAATTTTACCAAACATTCTGAGAAGAGCTAACACTTCTCCTTCTCACACTATTTCAAAAATTCAAGAGGAGAGAAGGCTTGTAAGCTCATTTTACAAGGCCAACATTATCTTAATTCCAAAACCAGATAAATACACGACAAAGAAAGAAAATTATAGGCCAATATTCCTGATGAACATAGATGCTAAAATCCTCAAAAAAATATTAGCAAACCAAATAAAGCAACGCATCAAAAAGATCATACAACATAATCTAGAGGGATTTATTCTGGGAATGTAAGGTTGGTACAACATTTGAAAATCAATAGATGTGATACACCACATAAACATAATGAAGGATAAAAACCACAAGATCATATCAATAAATCCAGAAAAAGTATTTGGTGAAATCCAGCACTCATTTATGATCAAAGCTCTCAGCAAAATCAGGATAGAAGGAACATACCTAAAAATAATAAAGACAATATATGACAAGCACATTGTCAGCATCATACTCAATGGGAAAAAACTACAAGCATTCCTCTTAAGATCAGGAACAAGACTAGAACAATTCTGTCCACTTTCATCTCTCTTACTCAACATAGTACTGTAAGTCCTAGCCTTAGCAAGCAGAGAAGAAGAAAGACATAAAAGGCATCCAAACTGGAAAGGAAGAAGTAAAATTGTCTTTATTTGCAGGTGACATGATACTGTACATAGAGAACCACAAAGATTCCACCAAGAAACAACTAGAACTGATAAATGAATTCAGTAAAGTTATAGGATACAAAATTAATATCCAGAAATCAGTTGCATTTTTATATGCTAATAAGGAACTAATAGAAAGGGAAATTAGGAAAAATCCCACTCACAACTGCTTCAAAAAGAATAAAATACCTAGGAATAAACCTAACCAAGGATATAAAAGACCTGTACTTACAAAAACTATAAGGCACTGAAGAAAGAAGCACATAAGTGGAAGCATATATGGTAGAATGGATAGGAAGAATTAACATCATTAAAATGTCCATACTACCCAAAGCAATCTATAGACTCAACACAATTCCTATCAAAATTCCAATGATGTATTTCACAGAACTAGACCAAATATTTCAAAAATTTATATGGAACCACAAAAGGCCCCACATAGTAACAGTGATCCTGAGAAAGAAGAACAAAGTTGGAGGAATCATGGCACCTAATATGAAACTGTACTATAAGTCCATGGTAATCAAAACAGCATGATGCTGGCATTAAAAACAGACACATAGACCAATGGAGCAGAATGGAGAGCCCAGAAATAAAACACGGCTTTAAAGTCAATTAATATTTGACAGAGGAAGCAAGCACATACAATGGGCTACAGATAGTTTATTCAATAAATGGTGTTGGGGAAAATTGGACAGATACATGAAGAAAAATGTAACACAACACTTTTGATGTTAATTTAAATTGTAATATGTATCTGTACACTTTCCTTTTTATTTTTGAATAATATTTCAATGTATGTATAGGAGCAGACAAAAGGAGGTTTACAGTTGTTTGTATAGAAAACGACATGCAGGTTAGGGTGGTTACAATTGCTTTATTAACTCAAAAGAATGTCACAGGGCAACTGTGAACCTACTTTTGCTCATCCTTTGTTAAACATTTGGGTTGTTTCCACGTGTTTGCTCTCATGAGTAATCCTGCTATAATGTATACAAGTTTCTGTATAGATACTCATATATATTTCCCTTTCAGATGGGTATATATCTAGGAGTAAAATTGCTTAGTCATATGGTAATTCTGTGTTTAACTTTTTGAGGAACCACAAAAACAAAGCCAACTGATACACATCAGAATATGGTTTCCTGAGATACTGGCATGTTTTGGAGGAGAATGCTTGTTAATGTGGAAAATAATGGCAATAGTTATAAACTTACTCATAGTTCCTTTTAATTAAGCCAATTCTTTATAGGAACTTTTCTATTATTAAGTATTGGGTGATAATCCTTCTTATTCCATAAAGATTATTTCTAATAATATACCATAAGATTTATCAATTAAAGATATGTATGATGTATTTGTGTATATTAAGATGTTTGAGTTGTTCCCTATTGCATTTTAATTTCTAAGGAAATTTCTCTCCTTTCCTTGTATCTTTTCATCATGTACACCATGAAGTTTTTATTTCAAACAATGAGAATTCAGTTACCAGTTACATAAATAATGGAGGAAACATTGCTCACATTTAATTTGATATTTATATGTCCATAGTAATATTGAGCTTTTGTATAGAGACTCAAAATTGAGGAAATTGAACAAAGTACAGGCTCTAGAATAGAAGAATAATACATTATGTAAGCGAAATTCTTGCCTCATGGGAAAGGGAAAATATATCCTGTTGCTGGCTAGTGGAGTGGAAGAAGGAAAAAAAATTAAGAGAAAAAGATCAGATATGAGTAACATGATTCTTCCTTCCACCTCATAGTTGAAACTACTATTGGAAGTGCTGTGATAGATCACACCGATTCAAAGGTAGTTGTAAACGGCTCCAAAGCAGAAGACACATTCTGTATTTCTCAGACCATTGCCCAAGAAAGTGGCAAGATGTTTAGAGATGACCCCTACTTGGCAAAACCCTGGAGCAATGTGGTGCTGTCATGTAGGTACAGGAAGAATCTGAGAGAATGGCCACAAGGTTATATGGTATGCTTCTCACATGTAAGATGATCCAGAATTTCTTTGGACTTCTGGCATGGGAGGGATAGAAAGCAAGGTATGAAAGACCCCAAAACACAGTGGATCAGAGACATCTGAAAGCAGCCTATGGAGAAGAGGGAATTTGAATCAAGAGGATGCATAGTTCCTGTTCATGGAAATTCACCTGTGGCCAGCAAATAAATGGAAAAGCAAAAAAATGTTGTCAGGTAGACATCATGGATCTCTGCAAGCCAAATCCTCATTTGATTGTGTTGTTTGAGTTCTTATGGATTTTCTTGTTAATTAATGTGTTATGTTACATCTTTAATATGTATTTATTTTTTATTTGTATGATGATCATGGTTTTAGGTTGTTTTTGGAAATTATCATTTTAAAGAATTTGATTTCATTCTTAAAATACTAAAATAGAAAAAAATACTACCTTAGAATTCTATATCTAGTGAAAATATTCCTCAAAATTGAAAGTAAAAGAGAGATACTTTTGCGCAAATTAAACTTGAGAGACTATAGGAGTGGGCCCACGGTAAAGGAAACACTAAAGGGAGATTTTTTGAGGCAGAAGGAAAGTAGGTAGGCAGACCCGTATGTAGGTTAAAAAAATAGGAAGAAATTAACAGCATAAATATTTTGGGAAATGTGAGTATTGACTGTAACAGTGTCTTCCAGAATTTAAAATATTTATATAAAAAAGACAATTATAGCACAAGGGATTAGAGGGGAGAAATAAAAGTATTCTCATGTCCTAGCGACGTACATAAACTGGTAATAAAAATGCTAATTTATTTTAGAATTTAATAAGTCATGATTGCATGTAGCAATCGCTGGGGCAACTCCAGATAATATAGTAACAAGATATCTAAAATGGAATAATACAAATAATGAAACCAAAATATTATACATTTAAATCCAAATGTGTGTGTGTGATTGTCAGACCGAATACAAAACAAAACTCATCTATATTCAATATTGGATATGATGTTACAGAAACATTAAAAGTAAAACAATCGAAAAGATATACCATGTAACTGCCACCCAAGGAAAGTCATTGTAGGTATAATAATATCCAAGTGAACTTAAAGCAATTATTACTAGAAATTAATGAGGCTATTTTATAATGATAAAAGGAACAACCTATGAAAATGTAGCAATTATAAATCTTATGCATCTAATATATATCAAATAACCAAATAAAAATAAAAATATATAGCAAAAGTTAATAAGAATAAAAGGAAAAAATAAACAAATTCATAATCATAATGGGAGATTTTTACACACCCTTCCTGGTAAAGGATAGGGGGAAAAAACAGACAAAAGTGTGCAATAAAAGTGCACTTTGAGTGACATGATTAATAAACTTGATCTGCTAAACATATATAAAGCCTTGCCTCTACCAACTGAATAATGCACTTTAATTTCAACTACACAGAAAAGTTATATTACATTTGATAAATGCTGAGCTACAAAGAAGTTCCTCCAAAACGTTAAATAATTAAAATTATGCAGAGTATATTATCCTAATGAAGGGAAATTGAATTAGAAATTAAAACAAATATATCTTGAAAATCCCTCAAGTATTTGGAAATTTAGCAGCACTCTTCTAAATTTCTAATAAAATAAAAAGAATTTAGAATAAAATTAGGAAATATTGTAAATCAAATGGTAACAAAATGAAATTTAACAAAATTTATGGATGATATTAAAACCATTCTTAGAGAGAAATTTATTGCCTATGAGCAATAAAGTCTGAAAATTAATTTCAATAATTTAGAAAATAATGGTAAATTAAAACCAAAGAAATAGAAAGAAATAATAAATGCAAAAGAAAAGAGATACAGAAAAAGGCATATAATAAAGAAGACTTAAAAAGACAAAAGTTGGCTCTTTGAAATATTGAATATGTAAAAAGGGAAGTCCTAAAATACGAACATCAGAAATCAGAGGCCCGTACTAGAGACCCTACAGAGTTTTAAGATGGTATAAAGTTATAAACAACTTTATGTTAATAAATGTAACATTGTATTCGAAATGTAAAAATTCCTAAATAATTAGGGTTATAGAAACTGAAACAAGAAGAAACAGCTAATCTGAACAGTCCTCTACCTATTAAAAAATTAAAACATAATTAAAAACTTGTACCCAAATACAACTCAGTCCCAGAAGGCTTCACTAGTTAATTATCCAAATAATTAAGAAAAGTTAATACCAATCTTAATCTCTACCAGAGAACAAAAGAGGAGAAAGCCATTCTAAACAAGAAAAAATATATCTGTATTATATCTTGTTTTAAGAAGTTAGCAAAATTTTATAATCAAAACCTATAAAACACATTAAAAGAAAGAAAAAATTACAAGGCAAACTTTTTCTTAAACATACATGCAAAAATATGAAACAAAATATTAAAAAATAAAATATAAAAAATCTTAGTAGCCTTACTGTAAAGAAATTAATACCTTTAATTAAAAACTTTCAGCCCTTGCTGGTGTGGCTCAGTGGACTGAGTGCCAGCCTGAGAACCAAAGGGTCGCTAGTTGGATTCCCAGTCAGGGCACATGCCTGGGTTGTGGGCTGGGTCCCTGGTTGGGAGCTTGCGAGAGGCAACCAGTCGATATGTCTCTCACACATCGATGTTTCTCTCCATCTCTTTCTCCCTCCCTTCCTCTCTCTCTAAAAATAAATAAATAAATAAAATTAAAACAAAAAACCAACAAATAAACAAAAACAAAATCTTTGCACTAGGAAGACTCAAGTTCCAGGTGGATTAATTAGTGAATTCTATCGATATTTATGGGAGAAATAATTTCACTTTTAATAGAAATTCTTTTCAGAATAAACACTTCCTAACTTGCTTTGTAAGGAGAGCATTATCCTGATAGCAAAACCTGACAAATTATCCAGAAAGAGCACTAAAAGTAAGAGAAGAAATATTGAAGGGAACACTGTATAAAGTATATGGCTGTCTAATCACTAAGCCTTACACCTGAAACCAATACAAAATAAAATTAAAAGATAAAATAAGCCCTGGCTGGTGTGGCTCAGTTGGTTGAGAACCGGCCTGTGAACCAAAGGGTTACCGGTTTGATTACCGGTCAAGATACATGCTTGGGTTGTGGGCCAGGTTTCCAGTTGGGGGTGTGCAAGAGGTAACCAATCATTGTTTCTCTCACACATTGATGTTCATCTCCTTTTCCTTCTCCCTCCCTTCCCCTCTCTTAAAAAAAAAATCTTAAAAAAAAAGAGTAATAAGAGAGAGATAAGAGAACATGAAAGAAAATTTAGAAATTTCAACATGTAACTCTCAAGAATTCAAAGTGCAGAGAATAAAAATATAGAAGGAGAAAATATTGTGATGGTAAAAACTGAGGATTTCCCTAAAATTTTCTGAATTAAATATATTAATAAATGTAGGAATTTTCAAATATATTAGCATAAAATTTGAGTCTGAGTAATAAAAGTGATTTTATAACAAAACTAAAAATTTGAAAAACATCAAAATAATCTAAGGTAATCTATTAAAAAATGTGGCTGAAATAAAGGCTTTGCTATTCACAGACCTTACTAATAGAATTTCTCATATATTTCAAGAAAGGAAATAGAGCACAAAATAAAGAAGTAGGCAGAAGAGGCAAATTTGAGGAAACAAATTCATTAATATGTGAGTAAGTCTAATAAGTTGCCTATACAAATTCACAATAATAATACTGTTTAATTTGTTGTCTGTCAGACATGGTAGAATTAAAATAATGGACAAAAATAATATGAGGTGGGCAATGGTATGTAATTAGTTTGGGGAACTTCATTGTTGCAGACAGGGTATAACTATCTATTATATTTCACTAATTAAATATGTATGTTAAAATTCAAAAGTTATCACTTGCAGGAAGAAACAAGACAAAAAGAAGGAAAGAAGGGAAGAAAAGATAATGGGTGTCTTCCCAACCAGTAGAGGTGGGGGAAAGGAAACAAAGATAAAATTAATGTAAAAGAGGACCAGAAGAAAAAAAAAAAAGGAAAAATACTTGAAAAAATAAAGCATTGAGTAAGGTGATAAAAACGAGAAAGAATATATCCGTATATAAAATAAATGCAAGTAGATTAAAATAAACTATTAAGAAAAAATGTCAGATTTGATTTTTTAAATTTAGGTATATTCTTTTAAAAACCTATACCAAAAGATACGAATGCAGGCATCTTTAAAAATAAAGAGATGGGAAAATGAGATCTCTGTAAAATATTAGCCAAAAGGGTAATGCGGCCTGTTGCTCTCAGATTAAAGAGGGACAGATGTATCTGGTTTTACTGCTTATTCTGTTGCTCAACAGCAGTTAATCACTGCTCATTTCCAACAGAATAAACTCCAGACTCTTTAGCATGACTTTCAAAGTTCTTCACCTCTGACTACAGCCTTTCTTTAGACAGTTAAGTTCATCTTTGATCTCTCATCTTCTATCATAAAGCTGATTTGTAGTAGACACTCAAATATTTATTTAGTTCAGATGAAAGAAAAAAGACCACTATCCATGTAATCACTGTAATATTTACTTGCATAATGTCCTCTTCACCTTTTTTAATAGGTTTTTTTTTAAAAAGATTGGGAAGAGAAACATATTTATATTGTGTATTTAATATATTGACAACTAAGCAAAATTTCTCTAACCTCTTTCTTTCCCCATCTTCCACCATTGTTGTAGATATTAACAGCAAAAGACTTTTTTCCGGAGTATAATTTATGAAGCATTCCTTGTTATTCCTTATACCACCCTCCCTTCCTCTCCTTTCCCCTGTAGTCTGTTCTTCCTTCTTCCTTCTCCACTCTATTTTTATCCCCTCCCCTATCTTCTCTGCTCCTCTCTTTTTGTAAATTAGTCTGTATTATGCAGAGACTGGGAAAACAAGCGATGATGAGAGGTGTTCAAGAATGGAAAAGTTGACAATGGGAATCTTTCTTGTTTAAATTTGTGACTCAGTAATGATAAATTGAATGTTTGTTTCATAGTGGCAAATGCAATCTACCTCCCATTAGTCCAGATTAATGATTCTTACACAACAAGGCAGGGTTCACTTGGGGTATGATTTTATAAATCCATTCTGTTTCCAAAACCAGCCCCATATTCATCTTATGCAGCATGTACTAAGGGTGGTTGTGGTACCATGTTATGTGTGTGAGTGTGTGTATAATTTGAAAAATCTCTCTGGATTATTCTTATGGAATCCCTTTTCCACTAGCAACAGTCCTAGAAGAGAACCCCTGGTATAAATGTATGAATGTCACACTACAAGACAAACACCCCCAAAGCCATGTTATCTACCTCATTTGTACATGATGAGTTATATAATGAATCTCTGAAGGGAACAGGTACATTTTCTGTAGAATATTTTTTCCTATTGGGCAAAAATACCCTAAATCACTGACTCCCATTCTTTCATGTGAATCAGCACCAATAGGAGACTTAAAAAAAAAAAATCCTTGTGTCTCATTCCCAGAAATATGAGTTCAAGTGGTTGGTCTGGTTTTTTTCCATGCATTGCCATTAACAAAAAAAAAAAAAAAACTTCTCGGGTAGTTATAAATTGTAATTCCAGTTGAGAAACATTTCATGAACTGCTCATTATGAAATGGGAAGACCAAATCTGTGCCGTTTCATTAATGTATTGTGAAGTCTTGAGATCTAAGCTCCCTTAGGATCATTGGCAAGGAGACTGTAGAAATGAATAGATACTATATGGACTTTTTATAGTGACAATAGAGTATTAGGGGCTTAAGTACACAAACCTGTTATCTCCAGATTGCAATAAGTAAGAAATTTGGTAAATAGAAAAGAAATAAGTATATTCTTAGTGAAAAATACTGAGACACCAAGGAAGAGATGGCAAAGTAGATCAAGAATACACAGGGAAGAAACTAAAATGAAAAAGAAAAAAACAAAACAAAACAAAAAAGCAGTAGGTAGATGGGAAGGAAAAAGGATGTACAAGTTAAAGCGTTGGTCAATTTTTTATTAATTTTTATAACTTTCTACTGCTCAATACTATATCTAAGTTTTTGGCCAATATTAAAGCTAGATGTTCAGTACACTCTTCTTAATTAATTTCCATTCAATGAAAAAATTTAAAGATGAATTATTATATTTCATATGTATTTTTTACATTTTTTTCGGATAGATCATTTTTATATTATAGAAATCTACCTCTAAATGACATTTTAAAGATAGAAACAAAGACAGAACAATTAAATACAAAAACAAAAGCAAAATCTTTATTCTTTTGGCTTGATTGTAATGTGGTTTACCGTTCTTTATGGTAATAGCATTTTCCTGCATGCATTTCACCAACACACTACAAGTCAACAGCTTTAGTATAAAGAATCTACATTTAATGTTGCTTGTGAAAGAAACGCAAAATGTTTTGTTGTAACTGATAATATAATTTCACTAGCTGGTTCTGTGGGGGGGAAAAAGCTTGGATCTCATTTCATATCTGATACAGTTCTAATGCCGTGTGGGTCAATAAGAATAAAATCTATCTGTATAAACAAACACTAGAAAAGTCTGATGATTTACTCAATAGAAAGACTAGGGGGAAACATCTGATTCAAGCAATGCCAAGAATATCAGCTGATCTTTTCTTAAGCCTTTTGATGATAAGGCATTACAATTCGAAAGCAAATAAACATTGGACTCAGTCTGATATTTGTTTCACATTGAATTGTGTGCAAAGTTTACAGTACTAATAAAAAAGCAGAAATCTACACTGCATCTTAGTCTTTGTTTCTTATTTTGTGAAGTGCTTTAATTCAAAAGTGCTAGGAACAGAAACTAACAATAGTGACTGTGACATCAACCTGAAGATACTTTTAATTTCTTATTTTATGTACAAAAGGCTGAAAACAAAATAAAATGGACTTTTTACAGTATTTATAGTTTCTTAGAAAACTCTAACCATATATTTTTAACATTTAAGCGGCTTGCAACGTGTTTGTACAGTTGGGCTTTTTAACCATAGAGTGTTCAATCAAGATTGGAAGAATAAAAAGCAAGAAGCTCTTTGCTGCAACCTATTGCTTCATGACATGAAGAATGAGGTCTTGGTAGAACAACTGGTTTCACTTTACCACTGACATATGGCTTCCCATATTCGACTTCTGAACAGTGGAAGGAGTAAGATACAGCAGCATAGGTGAGATGAACATGCAGCAGTGACAGCTTCAAACTATAATGGAACCAATTGCATCATATTACCTGGCGAAAGCTTGCAAACTATACTTACTGTGGTACATATTTGATGCAATAAATACTGTGCTTAAGTCATCATTTTTTTTTTTTTGCTCAAACATGCACCACTGGGTAAAATTACTATTTACAAAGCAGACTTTTATTTTTTAAATTGACATATACTATGTCAAACTTACCAAGAGCAGAAAATGGCTAAACAATACTGCAGGAAAAAGCAGAATCAACTTTATAAAGTGGTGGTGGGGGATGCTTTTTGGTCAATTCAGTTTCTTAGAAATAACTGATAGAATATTTTATTGTATGCCAAAGGACACTTATCAGAAATGTTATAGTCATGCTGCTGGGACTCTGAATGACTATGTAATGGTGTATTTGTATACATATATATGTACATATGCGCACATATACATATATACATATGTACATGTACATAGAATGAATTATGTAAAAATAAAACAATTCTTTAATGCTTATGAATTCTATGGAACATTTACAGGCACATTAAAAATTTCCTGGATGAGACACCTTAAAAACACGAATAGCTATTTAAGCACCTCAAAAATCTAAAAACATCCTGAAACAAGAAGTAAACTCTTTCCTTTTGTGATGTGATTTTTTTTTAATGTGTGAATGAGAAGTGCAGCATGCCTTCATTTAAAATATATCCTTATAGAGTAGAGAAATGTAAAGATTCCCTACCTTTAATCCCTCGCCCCAAACATAAACCCATTTACAAAAATAGTCACATATAATAGTAAACAACCTGTGAATTAAAACAAAAAAGCGATAAATTCACAGCATACATTTTGTAAAAATATGGCAGGTGTGGCAGTTAAACATAAACAGTGGTGACAATCACTATTATCAAGTGTCACGTGTTGAATTTACATAAAATTTAACTTCCCTCCCTCCTTTAAATTGGTTCCTATAGTCTGAGTAGCCATTACATCTCTGCTCTTCAGCAGTGTCAGCTGGTTGTGAAACAGAAACCTCCTGTCAATGCTGATTTTCTGGTTTATTGAGTCCCAGTTTGCTGACCAGAGGTCCCTGTCTTGTTATAGGCACTGACCTTAAGTATACATTTTAAAAACAGTCAGTTTGGCATAGACCTCCTGTGGGATTCCCGTTGACACTAACACATCACCATCACAGGCTGTAAACAATTGATCACAAAATGAAATATTCTTTGTTTCTTTCTTTCTTTTTTTATTTTACTTTTTACTTTCCCTGATATCTTTCCCTTTGTCTTCCTTTTCTGATTTGTCCTTTTCAAATTTTTCTTTTTCCGGTTTGGTCACACTATCGTAAGAAGGTGGAGAAGTGGTGGAAGGTGTCACATCGGTTTTCTCTGGAGTTGAATTCTCGTTTAGTTTATCAATGAGGATATCTTCTTTGATAGGTGTTCCATTGCCTTCTTTGTCTTTGTCTTTCTTATATATAGATGAAACCTTTTTAACTTTTTGCTTCAAGAGGTAGCGTCTGTAAGCCCTCTGGATAACAGTAGCAGACACCTCCTCTTGTTTGCGTTTCAAAGTGGTCGTGATGGGCTCATAGGAGACTTTGGATGGGTTCGATGCCATGAATCGCTCTTCCATCTGTATTCGAAGGGCATCCATCTCTCCACTCTCACCCAAAACGCGCTTGGTAAAGGCAAATAAAATGTCGAGGCAGTGGATCCGGTCTCCACTGACCATGGGCAGATCCATGGCAATGAGCTGGACTTTGTTTGGTTTTGCTATGAGAAGAGGAGGATCCAGGGCATCTGCAAAATCGGAGAGCTTGGAGAACTCTATAAACTGGGTCGCATCAGGATCAAACTTCTCCCAGACCTCGTAGAACATCTCAAAGTCGTCCTCACTCAGGGGCTCTGCGCTTTCTTCCGTAGCAACACTGAAGTTCTCCAGGATGACAGCGATGTACATGTTCACCACAACCAGAAACGATATGATGATGTAACTGACAAAAAAGAAAATCCCAACGGATGGGTTCCCACAGTCTCCTTTAACTGAGCTTCCAGGGTGATCTTTTTCAGGATCACAGTCTGGAGGTCCACTATTAAGAATAGGCGCTAGCAGTCCGTCCCAGCCAGCGGAGGTGGTGATCTGGAACAGGCAGATCATGCTGTTGCCAAAGGTTTCGAAGTTGAACATGTCATCAATTCCGACTTCCCTCTTAACATAGGCAAAGTTGGACATTCCAAAGATGGCGTAGATGAACATGACCAGGAAGAGCAGGAGGCCGATGTTAAAGAGCGCGGGGAGGGACATCATCAGAGCAAAGAGCAGCGTGCGGATCCCCTTGGCCCCTTTGATCAGCCGCAGGATTCGGCCAATCCTGGCAAGACGGATCACTCGGAACAGGGTAGGGGACACAAAGTATTTTTCTATCAGCTCAGCCAGAAACATGCCTGTGGAAAACCAAGAGACAACAACAAAAATAGTGTTGTATTAAATAGCAGCAAATAAAAATTTACATTGCTAAGATAAACATTAACTTTACAAAATGTGAGCATGAGAATTAGGTATATGCATATATTTATACACACCCAGGTATGCACTAACAATCTGCAATGTTTGTTCAGTAAAATAAAACTGGTTTGTTTGGTGTTATAACATTAAAATCTTTTTACTAACTGAAGGTAATTATAGTCATTTTTCCTAGTTCAAGAAAAAACATCTATTAAAAGAAATACTCAACTACTGATGGTCTAATGATCTCACAAAGTATACTGCTGTCAAGCACAGAAATGGATTTATCTTTATAAAATACTAGTTCTGGTATTTGCATAAGAACTAATGGATAAAGCATGTGACTTTGGGTCAGGAATGTGAGAATTCTTATTCTGAGATAGCTGTGACCCATTTTATTTGGGAGGTGGTAGAAGGGTGTACAGGGAGAATTCAGGCTTTGGAGATAGACCTACTTGAGTCTGAATCCTGGCCCTTGATTTTCTCATTTTATGTATCACTAAATGATGACAATATCTCTGTGGTTTTTTTGTTTGTTTGTTTTTGTTAAACTTAACACTTACTAAATCTTTGTGTTTGGCACAGTACTAAGTGCATTTACTTACATAATCTCATTTAATCCGCACAACAACACTTTACAGAAACATTTCTTAGAAAACCAGCGGTTGGAGAGGTGAGGTAACCTGCCATTGGTTACAGAGCTGGTAAATACTAGAAACAGGGCATGCCCAGTCAAGTCTGTATAACCCCTGAGTCTTATCCATTAATCATTATATTACTACTACATAGTATTTTTGTGAGAAATAAATGAAATGAGACATTTTCTCAAAGTTCTATTTTACCAGAGAAAGCATATACAAAGAGTGCACTGCTATTTTCTCTCTCTGTGTATGTTCTTATTCTGTAAATAGGGAGAAACTTGTCTTAAATCTCATATTTACTTCTAGCACCTCATTTAATGTTCCATACATAAATAATATGTATTTAAGATAATGAATGCTTTACATTTCTGAACAAATATCTACTTCTGAAGAATATCACAAACAGCAGACAATTATCTGAAATCAAGGATATATGCATGTGATTATATATAAACACACATGTGCACGATTCTAATTATAAGGAGGGTCTTATTTATGATCTTATTTATGGAATACTTCCAGTGATTTATATGTGTCTGTGTGTATGAATCGTTTATTCAAACCAATGCTTGTCTATACAATAGCATTATGACTGAGTATTGTGTCAAAGCTGCAATTATTCTCTTCTAAAATAGGACAAGATGATAAATAAAAGCTGAAAAATATAAATTCTTTTTTACACATAAGTTCATGTGCAGCATGCAAGTAAAGAAATGATAAGCTGAAGAATGGACTGTTAGACTTTTACTTGAAATTTCTGGATGAACAAGAAGGATCGGTGAGAAACATTTTCAAAGTTTTAAAACGCAAATTTTCACTACTAACTTCCTTCATTGAGTAAAAGACCCTTTTCTTACCTACAATGGATAGAATGACCACCACAAAATCAAAAATATTCCATCCAATGGTGAAATAGTAATAACGGAGAGAGATTAGTTTCAGCACACACTCTCCAGTGAACAGAACAATAAACACCAGGTTAATCCAGTACAGAATGTTTGTCATTTCTTGACTCTGGTCATCAGTTTCCACCATCATGGTGACCATGTTCAGGCAGATGAGGATCATGATGCTGATATCAAAGACTTGTTTGGTTACAAAATCAAAGACCATTCCTTGGAATTTGTTCTGGAACAACGAATATGTAAAATTCATTTAGAATGTGGGAAAAAAACCCAAGTTCAACTTATCTGATTTTCAACACAGCAATAGGAAAATGCAGCTTTATAAAAACACACCATGTTAGTTTTACACTTGGGAAAATTGGATATGTTGGAATATGCAACTCTTTCCAAATGTATTAGTTGTAGTCATAGTGTTCATGACACCAAGTTTTATAAACTGACTTTATGTTAAGAAGTGTCTTATGTTCTCAGTGTCTGAAACATTGTCCTGTGTATGATGGATAATTAGCAAATATTTGCCACTACAATAAATATTTGTTCTCCCATGTGTTGGGGGTAGGTATCAAAATTAACTTTGAAGAACTAATAAATATATACTTATCAAGGGTTTTCCTGTCCTTTTCCCCTAGGTTCTGCTTTTATATTCTCCCTCAAAAGGCACAACATCTTCAATTCCACCTTACGGTTTAGCTGAGATGATTTAAAAATTATTGTTTAAAAAAATGGCATTAGTGGAACAGCTGATGAAAACCAATTAATTTCTATATTTTATTTAATAGTATTACACAAAGGTTAATTTCTTAGTTTTGATAACCGATATATGGTTATGTAAGATGTTAAAATAAGAAAAAGTTGGGTGAAGATGGGGCATCTCTTCTGTAAGAATAAAATTATCCTTAAATGTTATAGTTCACAGTTCAGATACTCCACCTCTGCCCTGCTTATTTTGAACCTTATTTCTAAGCACTACCTGGCCTTAGGTCTTGTTTACGAAATTAGGTCCTCATCTTGTGAACTGGCCCTGCTCACTGAACCATGTTTGTTTTTTTTCCTTTTTGCCTGTATCTGCTTTCTCCAATCAGCACGTTCCGGGCCTGGATTCTTCACACCGGTGTTCTGACCTCACCATCTCTTTGTTATATTTTGCGTTTTTTCCCCCTCTGAATATATACATATCTGGCCTGCTGGACTGGACTTAATAAATGTATCCAATACCAGTTCTAAACCCTCCCTTCTTACTTCTTGTTTACTGTAGTTTCCTTTTCCATATCTGGTTATGTTCCTTTTATTCCCTCCTTTCTGATGTTTTCTACCATTGTTCTATCATATCATTTTACCTTGTTTGTGTGTCTTTCCTGTCTAAAACAGACTTCTGCCACCTATTCTCTGTCCGGTGAATTCTAACTCAGTTTTAAGTTTTAAGCACTCTGTTCTTAAACATTTCACATTAAGTACTCTGTGCAGAAAACATTTCATGTGCATTTGTCATAATATTGCTGACATTGTATTGCCAATGATTTGCTCTTATTTGAGTTTTCCACTTCTTTGGAGGCTCTGCAAGGACAGAGCAATGCCATTTTTCTCTCAGAAACAGCACTTAGAGTGTAGTGGGTTCAAATTTGCTTAAAAGCAGACAGTTGATCTTTATTTTCATATTAGTATGATTGATGAAAAGCACCTTAGAGTCACTGCTCATATAGTTTTCCAATGGGTCACCTCCATGTACAACTCGAATCCCTAGTCACTGCTGTCTCCATATTAAATCCCAGGGTGTCGAATATGCTGGAGGAACCTATCTAACCCTGGAGGCCTTGTTCACCAGAGATTTTTGTTCTATCACTTCATTCTGGCCCTTGATAACGATTAAAAATCTTTTGTCCCTGAGTTGCTCTGAGGATAGCTCCAGACTTCTCAGGAATTTCCCATCCTCTTGCTCTCTGTTCTTACTTCTTTTTTGAGAACATCAAAGTCAACCAGTGTAAAGAAACTCCTCTACTTAATTTTGCATTTCATATTATTCTAATTTCCACATCTATCTTTTTATATATTACTCCAAATTCATTGAAGGACTCAGTCCCTTTCCTCTCTAAATCTAACCTTGACTGTTCTTGAGCCATATCCTGTGTATCTTTAGTCTATATTTATTCTTCTTTAAAAAATCTCTTTCTCTCCAGAATTCCTGCATCGCTTCAACCTTAATCTCTCAATTTTAAGAAACTTTATTTTACTACTTGTTCTAAACATCCATTCTCTTTCAGAAACCCACACCTCCTTTTGATTGTCAGATTCTGTAAACTAGCATCTCCAATTTTCCCTCCACTCAGTGTCTCTACTTCATATCCTGCTCGATGCTACTATTCATTTCCTCACGTAAGGCAGAAACTCTAGGTCACATTTCTTCCTTCCTTCTTCACTTCTCTTATTCATTGTGTAGACAAGCCGTTTAATATCATTCATGTGATAGCTCACAAACCCATCCACTTTTATTCATCTCCAAACCACTCTGGTTTGGACTACCTATTAGCTCTGAGATAGCTCCAAAACCAGTCTACAGTGCAAAAAAACACCATCTCTGTCAATGCTGGTTGAGTGATTTTCACAAACTCAAACTGATCAGGTCTCCTTCCATGGTTTTCCATTGCTCTAAAGACAAAAACAACTCTTGAACATGGCCTATGAAGCCCAGAAAAGCCTGGTTCATTCTAATCTTGTCATTCTCAACACGTCCCTAATGAACTCTTGTTCTCTGTGCTCCAGCCTCACTGGCTTCCCACTTCAGGGTCTTCACATATGCATCCTCCTTCTCCTAAAGAGCCTTTCTCTTTCCAGTTTGCCTATTGACACCTTCTCATTTTTCTTCAATCCTCAGCTCGTGCATCACTTCAGTGAATCTTTCTCTAACTTTCCTGCTAGTCAGCTCCCATCCCCTTATCGGCTCACAGCCAAGTATATTCTTTCTTGGATATTTCTATTGGTGTGACTATTTGATTACTATTTGATGTACCAAATAGACTATATGTTGTTCAGTATTATATTCCAAATGTTTAACATAGTACATTCTTTAAAAAAAAAGATTTTATTAACTTCTTTTTGGAGAAAGGGGGAGGGGAAAAAAGAAGGAGAGAAACATCAATGTGTGAGAGAATCGTCGATGAAAGTCATCAATTGACTTCCCCCCCCACCAACCAGGAACCTGGACCGCAACCCAGGCATGTGCCCCAGCCAGGAATCGAACCAGTGACCCTTCAGTTTGCAGAATGATGCCCAACCGACTGAGCCACAACAGTCAGGGATTTACGTAGTATATACTGAATGAATGACCAAATAAGATGAATTTTACTACATCATTTCCTAATTTGCCAAATTATCACCAATAATATTATAGCCAAATACAGTTTTCACATGCATCTCTGCCCCTATCCAGGTAAATCTATATGCCATTTGAGGTAATTAAACAGCCTCTTTTTGAAATTTTCTCAATCCTATCTCTGTATATACATTGCCTTATTAGTCAGTCTTGTCATTCATTGATTTACCTCTCCCTATAATAAAAGTGCCCAAGGGTTCATGCTCAGCACCTTTTTTGTCTATTTTAATTATCTTTCAAAAATGAATTGATTCTTCAAAGCTCAGTTGAATTCTAACACTTTAAAATCCTTATCTCAGTCTGATATCCCATAGGACCTAAATCTCTATTTCCAAATACATTTACAAGATCTTCATTTATATTATTGGAAACAACAATTTCACAAACCATCAGCTGTTTTAGATTCTTCATTATCTACATACCCTCCTTCTTTTTATATAGTCTGTAGCTGACTTACCCCATTGAGCTCTTCTTACAGGCTCATATATCTCCCATGTTCCTGTCCTGTTTGGTGTGACCCCATGTTATGGACCCATCTTCTTGTCTGTGGCCACTGTTATCTTGTCTTTAACATCTTCTTATACCAGTGTCTAAAATCTCTTTTTGTTCACATTGCCATGAGGCTCTTTTAACTATACTGCATTTGTATTGTTTAATTAAGATCAATTTACCCTGGCTGGTGTAGCTCAGTGGATTGAGCGTTGGCCTGAGAACCAAAGGGTCGGTGGATCAATTCCCCAGTCAGGGCACATGCCTCAGTTGTGGGTCAGGTCCTCGGTAGGGGCCGTGTGAGAGGTAAACACACATTGATGTTTCTCTCCCTCTCTTTCTCCCTCCCTTCCCCTCTGTCTAAAAATAAAATAATAAAATCTTAAAAAAAAATCAATGTCTTCAGACTCATAGTGGTTACCTTCTTTCACTTAATCCAGAAAACCTTGTGTTTACTACTTACTAATTCAAATGTCACTATTCTCAACTAAAATATTTATTTTCATGGCTTTGTAGTATATATATTTTCTCATACATGGAACGTACTCTGTTTTTCATCCCATCCATTCAAATATTATTATTTCTCAAAGACTAGGCTCAGACTGTACCTTTCTTATGTTTTACCCAATATAACCACCTACTTTCTTTGAGCCTTTGGCCAACTTACAAACTGAACATGGGCATAGCCAGTTTCATATTGTTACTAATTGATACACTGGATCTTGATTGTTAGATATCACTGGATTGCCTTATACATGTATACCTTGGGGGAGGGGTTCTGAGACTTAATAACTGAGGTATTCCTTCAGGAATGGAGAAAAAACTCAGGGACTTTCTTGACAATTCCTTGTAGCAACTGAACAGGACCAGTAGCAAATGACAAATACATAATTGGAATAGCCATAAAAGGTCACAAAAAGTATCACATTATCTGATTTAGGAGGTAAGATCCTAGGGGAAAGTATGAGTTTTTGTTATTGTTTTTTAACCAGAAAAAAAAACCCCTGTGACTTGTGTCATTAATGATTCCATTCAGATTGCAAAGTTGTACAGAAAATGGGGCATGTTTGAGATGCGCCAATTATTCCAATCTACCCCCACTACACTCTGAGCATGTACAATATTTCAACACAATATGGGTGGGGGGGCTCCCCCTCAAAAATCTGGAATTATCTTCTGATGGTGGGCCCCTTGTAGTACAGGCTTCCCCTATGTGTTTTCTTCTCTACATTATTAGAAGCTCCTCAGTGACATCAGGTCTACATAATACTATTGGCATGTAAGTCTGACATTTTTATTTATATATATTTTATATGTCTGTATATAAAATATATATTCATACATTTGCATATATAAAAACATATTACTTAGGTTATTTAGTATATAGGTAGTCACATTGCTAAGATAAACTTTGCTTTGCAAATTAAAAAAAAACTAGTATTTAACAATTTGAGCTGTTAAAGTGATATATAACACTGCTTTTATTGGTGATGAAAGTGTTATTCTTACAGCAGGCCGAGGTATGGGTTTTTGTGGTTTCTTCGAACCCAGCTTTTTCATTGCATTATAGTATTTCTTCTGTTCTTCTGTCATAAAAATGTCTTGACCTCCAAAGTAAAGAAATAACAATAAAACTTGTTAAAATCATGTTATTTGCTTGCCATATAATCCATCTTAGTAATTGTGTGAAACTTGGTCCCACATTCTTTACTAATGTTGCTAATTAATATCTGTATTTATAGAGATTCAAGGTATAAATTACACCATATTAGTGAGTCAGATTTTTACACTGGAAATATTAATACATGCCATCTTAATTATCATTTACTTAAAAACATATAGTTAATTAAGTCTCTCAAAAATAGTTTATAAATTTTATATAATTTTTTTCATTTTGGTGACTACATTTTGGAGCCCAAAGGAAACAATATGACATGTTTAGTTCAAACTTTAGAGCAATGATGAAGTTTTAGTATACTTATCTTCTTTTTCTGTTGGTTGAAGTTATCTATGATGACACCAATGAAAAGGTTTAGAGTAAAGAATGAACCAAAAATAATAAAGATGACAAAATAAAGATACATGTACAGATTGTCTTCATACTTGGGTTGTAATTCTACCTACAAAATATAAACAATGATAGCTATTAGTCCCAATACTTGGTTCATAAAAAGGAAATCAGTGAAGTTTCAGTTCTCAAAGCATGTCTCAATCATTGGCAATAAAATTAATTTTACCCAGTAAGTGCCTAAATCAGTGATTTTCAACCTTTTTCATCTCACGGAACACATCAACTAATTACTAAAGTTTTGCAACACACAGAGAAAATATATTTTATGCTGATCTGACAAAAAAATACAATTTTGATTCATTCACATCGAACAGCATTATTGTATTGGCTGTTGTCATTTAAAAAAAAATTGACAATCTAAGGGAAAAGATGTCAGTGGCCCTGACTAAATAGTCAAGTATTACATGTTTCAAAAATTCTTATAGCACATTGGTTGAAAATCACTGGCCTATATTATCACTGCAACTTTATAAACAAAGACCTCAACAGGGCATGCAAAGTAAGGATCTCCTCTTCCAAAAGAAGAGATGTTATGTTAAAACCTTTAAAATTTACTCTCTCTGACTCAGTTTACTCATCTGTAAAATGGAATTAATAATACCTAAACCTCACATGGTAGTTGGGAGGTTAAATATAATAGCACTATACATAGAGTACTTAAAATAGTACTTTGCAAATAGTAATAAAATAGCTAAGTATAAACATTTGATCTCTATTACACATTTCTTTTGATATGTATGTGTGGATATACGTACAAAAGTAGGACCTTTTCACTTTGAATATTCATTCATCCTACTAACTAGGCCTTAGGCACTGGTTCTGTATGATACTTTCTTTCACCCAGGGCATTTTTGATCCAAAAAAGGTGTGACAGTTGGTTTGTACCTTGGCTATAATCTATAGTTCAAGTCTCACAGAATATTGTTCTAACCAACTCAGTTAACCAGTCACAGGAGATGATGGATGCAGGTAATGAACTCTTGTGTCATGAAATCACTTTAAAAGGTAATGACCAACATGATATTTTTTTCTAATGAAATAAAGTAAAATAGGAAATATCAGAAAAATTATAAAAAGACCATATTTGATGAGACTTCCTTTATGTGCATGTGTAGTAGAAAGTAATTTAAATGATATTAAAATTTTTTTAAAATTAAATATGATATATACACAAAAGTGCACAGCATATAAGTGTAAAATGTAATAAATTATTATAAAGTGAATTTTGCAACCTAGGACATTGTCAGGACCTTGCAAGCCCTTGGTATAGCCTTCCCAAACATAAATTCTACCATCCCTGCTAGAGGTAATCATTGTCTTGACTTTTATGGTAATTATTTTCTTGCTTTTCCTTAAGAGTTAACATCTAAGTATATATTCTTTTTTTTTTTTCCATTATCACAGAAAGTTCTGTCAGACAGCACTCATATAGAGTATATGGGTAAAAGTGACTTTCTGGTCTGTGTTCCTAGACTAAAAACAAGTTTTTACGGAAAAACAAATGAATCCTATTTCCATTGGAATGCGTGAAAATCAACATTATTTCTACAAAGCTGTTCTCTGTTCTCTTTAACTTCACTTCCTTTTGCCACTTTGGATCAAGAATCAGATGAAGCAGGCAACTTCTTTAATTCCACAGCCCAGATGGTGTCAAGCTCAGGGCGTTCATAAGCCATAAAGTCATCTTGGGCCAGGAGTCCCTGGACTCAGGTGGCCCTGCTGCCAGTAGAGCTCTTGTTGAACTCACTCATCATGCAGTCCTTCAGTTCTTAAAATCAGATGAGATGCTGGCAACTGATGATGCTTTCATTAAGTGTGACTTTAATGATCTCATTCTTTCATCAACCAAAGAGAATCTGGTGTAATACTTTCTATAGGAAAAAGGTTGGAGGGGTGTCCAGAAACTGTAAATATTTGTCATCTTTATTTGACAGACAAGAGCAGCTTGAAATGTTTCCTTGGATTGTGTGCCTCCTAAATATATATTCTTGAACAATAAAATTAATTGTGTCTACATTTTACCTAGTAGGCACATTTTTTTTAGCTCTGTTATATTGTTAAGATTCATCCACATTGTCATGTATATTATATTTATATGTAATTCTACCACTGGATAATATTCCATTATTTGTCCATTTCTACTACTCTTGAGTTATTTACAACTTTTCCTTTTTTTATTGTTTATTCTATTACATTTGTCCCATTTTTTTCTATTTTCCTCCCTCCACCCAGCCCACCCCTGTCTTCCACAGTCCATTCCATCTCCATCATGCTTGTGAGGTCATATGGTATTGTCTTTTGCTGACTGGCTTATTTCACTTAGCTTAACAGTCTGTTTACAGTTCTTTGTAATGCAAAAAGTTTATGTTTATTCTTGTACATAGATTCTCCTAAGCATGTGCACAAGTTTATATAAGATATATGTGAAAATAGAATTTCATGGTTAAAGAACATCTTAAACTTTATTGAATAATGTGGTAATTCCTAACTGTTAAATGAATATTTATCCATGTTTTTCTCACTAGCAAAGTATATAGTTTTAGTACTGTTTTTCCTCAGTAGTACTTGTTATTGTAAAACATTTTAATATTGTCAATCAGGTAGGTATGTAGATGATAGTTCATTTTGGCTTAAATTTGCATTTCCCTATGGATAAATGAGAGTAAGAGTGAGCAACTTTTCTTAATTTTCGTGGGCAATAGATCCCATCTTTTGTAAAGTGCTTGAATGCCAAGGAGTTAGGAAGTAAGCAGTGTATGCTAAGTTATTAAGATAAAAACTGAAGGTAAGTTGCATGTCATGTAGGTTAGTAATAAAAAATATAGACAGAGAACTTTAAGTGAAGTAATCAAATAGGTAGAAAACTACTTTAGAAACCAGTTGTGAGCCCACTGTGGTCAAAGTTCAAAAACATGTTCTACCACTTAATTCATTAGCCCTCCTTGCTTCCATGGTAAAACAGAGATGAATATAAACTATATAATAAGGTTACTACCTAGGATTAAATAACATAATATAAGAAAATCCTTAGAATAATAAGTGGTAATAAATAACACATTTTTACTATGATTCAAAAAGCCCTTAAGTGGGATTCCTGATAGCACTTACAAAGCCACAATGTAGAGATTTTAGCGCTTGCATTCTCTTTTTCACTAAGGCAAAAAACCAAAAAACAAACAAACAAAAAAACCCTCAGGAATTCTTTTGAGTTAAACCTGGTTGTTGGTGTTAAATAAATAACATTTTAAGCTTAACTAATATGCTCTGGTGATATATCAGTAACAAATCTCTTTCCTGTCTCATTGTTATACGGTAAGAAATTAATGGAAATGGCACAAAAAAATTTCACAAGTGCTGAAGTGTATAAAGTAGGCTGTGAAAGTTTCATGCTTCTATCACAAAAATCTTACATCCCAGAAAGAAACACTAGTAAGTGTTTGTTTTGTATTCTGTTTATTTTTTCCACCATCAACCAGATCCCTTTTATTACAAGGAAGATCAAAAGTTGAAGGAAACTTGGACAGGTGAAGAAAGTGCTTGTGAGGGCTTCTAATGCACCAAAGGGCTGTAAGTCTCACAGGCAAAAAAAAAAAAAAAGTCTTATTTCAAATTCAGTCAAAAAATTTTTAAGTGCCAGGTGTCATGCTTGATACTAGAAAACATGTTAAAGGATTCACACTGACTAAAGATAAACATCCAAATAAAATTCTGAAAGAAATAATGTAAGGTTGAATATTTTATTCTTATAATATAGATGTGCTCTATAAATTGATCCACAGATTTATTTTATGGACAATATCACTAAAATACAACACTGTAGAACTACTCCTTGGATCAAATTAAGCAATTTTCCCTATAAAGTAGACTTACATTTCGTGAATCAACAGCTGCATACATAATATCCATCCATCCCTTAAACGTGGCCTGTAAAAAAGTCACATCTTTTAATTATTTTTACACAACAAATTATAATTTTAGAAAAGGAATTAAGTATCAGATTGATAGACTGAGATTCATTTAAAGCAGTTCTACACAATAAGCTGGGATTAATATTCAAACCCTTTGGGGAAAGTTTTATAATATATGCTTTGAAACTACTTCACCTTTATGTTCTTCTATAACATCTTTATATACATCTTTAATACCTATAATTAAATAGGTTATAGAAACAGCTATCTTAAAAGCAATTATTAACAGTCTTTGAATCTGATGTACTTATAAGAATATAATATGAAATTTATAAAATAATATCATGTATGTAGTACTAGCATCAAACAGGTTGAAATATGTGGTACATTGTTTGATCTTAATGCTTTTTTCCCTGTGTATTCTGTTCTAAAAGGTATTGTCATTAATAATCATAACAGTTTTTTCCTGAAAATCTTCTCAGTGCTGTTCAATATACTATTTTGTGTCATTATTCTATAAGAAGCAGTTTTGTATCTGGAAACAAACATTATATTCAACTGCAATTTACTCTTTTAAGTATTTGCTTTTTTGTGTGTGGACACAGTAATCCTGAAAACAAAAGTCCTGTGCATGTTCTTCAGTTCCTTAGTGCCACGGGATCTTTCCTTCTAATATTCATATAGTGTTGGCTATTGTGTGGTGGGTCATCTCAGGAAGCATGTGGACTTAACTTAGGGTGGTCAGTTGAGAAGGTGAATTAATTGTTTTGAATTGACAGCAACATAATAGACTTGATAGGAAGGTTTTCATTTGCAAGAGAGCAGTCTTCCTACGTGGGAGTGTTCAATCAGCAGGCAGGAAGATGGGAATGAGATAGTCTGCGTGAGAGACGTAAAGGTCGGGGGTTCTGGGCAAAGGGGGAAAAAGCGGGGACAACTGTAAGAGTGTAATCAATAAAAAATATGGAAAACAAATAAAGGTGGGGAATTTTGGCAAGGGTGGTGGTGAAGGTTGGGTGGGTGGAGACTCGATGAGGGTATCTATATTCTAGGCTATTTGAGCAAGATTACAGAAATCTTCCACTCTACACACATGCCTTTCCAACCGCACCCTAGCCACTGTGCCTGTTACTTTGCTCAGAGCAGGGATGGGGGAAAACAGTGGGAACCCACAAAGAAATCTCAGTAACAAAGGACTGGTACGGGGTCTAACGCCTAGCCTGGGAGACTGGAAACTTTGCGGAGCTGTCCACTTTCAACGAGGTGAAGAAAACCTAGTTCAGTAATTTTTGAGGAAGAATCTAGGCTGATGGGCTGAAGAAGTATGCATTTACAAATACAGAAAAAGGATTTTAGATTTTTAAAAATAATACGTCAGAGAGCATACTTAAGTGGCTACTTACTACTTGAAGCAGAGAAAGATATCCAAGTCCTACATTATCGAAGTTTACTTTCACATTTTTCCACCTGGCAGTTTGATTGCTTTCTATGAGGGCTTTACATTCGCTGTAGTTGTTGACCACGCTTACGTCAAACATTTCTCCAGTGGTGTAGTTAATACAATGATAAAACTTTCCGGCAAAGAGGTTCACTCCCATGATGCTGAATATCAGCCAAAAGATCAGACAAACCAGAAGCACATTCATGATGGAAGGGATGGCCCCTAAAAGGGCATTGACGACCACCTGGCATGAACATGAGAAGGAAAGACAGGTGAGGAGTCATCAACAAACATTTACTTACTTTTACCTATTTTTAAAAAGAACAACAGTCAAATGATAGAAAAAGATATCTGATTTTAAAGTTAAATATTGGAAAGAAACTAGTCTCTGGGAGTTCCAACTAAAATTTTTAATTATACTTCAGAACAGTATAAAATATATTTTATATTGTAGAATGCTTTGTTAAGAGGTGTGGCCATGTGCCTATCCAATTTTTATTGAAGAATGGACCTAATTATAAATGCAAAGAACAATTAGGAGTACAAATATTGATATGACTGACTACAGAAGTAATGTCATCACATGATTAAATTAACAATTTTTAAAAACCATGCAAACCATAAAATTTACCATCCAAAATCTAAGAGTAAAAAAGAACACTTTACGATCAATTTCCAGGGTGAAAGGGAACACTAATGATGGCTGTCCTAAGTAAGCAAGTATAAGGCAGGACAGTCCCAAGCAATGTAGTACAGGGTCACCCCACATATAAAAACTTTGGAGCAAACAAATCAAAGCATGTGACTGGACACGTGATGAGGAGAAAGAGTTTGGAAGTCAGGAGATCTAGTTAGTATTACAAATTAGCTATGCCCCTTTGTGCAAGTTATTTAACTTTTCTGGCCCTGAGGATCCTCCTTTGTGGAATCCCTTTCAGAAGAAAATTCTCAAATTATAAAAGGAGAGATTACAATAATCAGAACATTGGTTTGACTATGAGTAGCTATATTTTCATAAAATATTGCATTTTGAGTCCAAGAGTTTCACTTGATGGCTTTGTTGTTTGCACCTTTCTCTATTAACCACAGGTTTTAAAGAAATTTTTTCAGCATATTCCTTAATTATCCCTCAAGTAGACATTGAGCTAAATATCTTATTCTGTACAAGCACATCTAAACTACATCAGAAATAAGCTTTAATCAATGAATAGATGTGTAAAGTATAAGAAATACATGCATTAGCCTTCCTCGAATCTCTTCTGGGAAAAAAAGGACACAAAAATACATACACACATATAAATATATGAGTAACAATATCTTACAGCAATAATACCAAATGGGTACTTGACAAAAGGTACATTTCATCTGCATATTGGCACCTGGGGCCTATCCAGTAAAGGATAATATTTTAATATATTTTTGAATGAAAGTAAGTTTTAAGGAACTTATTACAGAGTTATTACCAGAATTTCAACCTCTTTCATAATTCAGAAGAACTTAGCCTTGACACTTAATTTTTAAATTCACCACAAGGAATGTTCTACTAGGCAAATGTGATAAGATAATTGGTTAATACAGTTATACTATTTTTTAAAACCTGGATAACAAAGAAATAATGCATGTGTTTTCCAAGATGGTCAAATCTGTGGAAGGACTAAGGATTTAGATTCTTATATATGCAAATTTAATATGTAAATATGAAAATTATTCTAGTACTGAAAGTTTGATTCCACTTTTACAAGAAAAACTACTGCAAAAAGAGCAATTTTAAACTGGTAACATGAAAATAATTTAAAGGTTAGCAATTCCTTTCCCCATAACAATGTGCATACAAACGCACAGACACATACATCTACCCACAACATTCATTTCTGTTGTGTTTGCAGCATTCACAGAAAGCGCTAAATAATTATCTTCAAATATCACAAAAGCATCATTTTAAAAAAGTTCCTTTTTAAATAGCTAAATCCACTAAGACACAACATTATCATTTCCTCAGTGCTGAGGGCATACAGTCTCATGTTTTGTGCCTCAGGGATGACACTTGACAGCACAAATTCCTCTCTGTTCTTTGTACCATCTTTCTATTTGAGTGTTACATTTCCACAGTTGACCTACTTGTCAGCCATCTCAGCCTGTGTTTGAAAGCTAACAGGCTAGATTTGGACTTTAAAAGGCTCAAAACACGTCAGTCATATGGAGCAATGAAACAATGATGAGAAATGATTTGGTGGTTTTAAATTACAGTGAGAGGGATTTCCTGCACATTTATAAATGGACTAAATGTAATTAATCTTGACTCCCATCAGAAGCCTACACGACATGATAGAAATTTCCCACAGAGTGAAAAACCTAGTAAGAAACGATCATCCTGGAATTATGTTCTGCGAGTGTCCCTAACATTGTCAAGTTTATGGAGGCCTGTCAAATATTTTTGATTGGTTATGTCAGTATGAATGTAGAAGACACAAATTCTCCACAGGTGTGTCATTTCTATGCACAAAATGTGTGTTCTTAATTGTAATTTCAACAAACTCTAAAGCATTTCATCTTACCCTCATTCCTTCAAACCGGGATAAGGCTCTCAGTGGCCTTAGAGCTCTTAGTGTCCTGAGGGATTTGATGGCACCAAGTTCAGAGTAACCCAAGGCATTCGCAGTTAAGCTAACCAGTGAGACCTACAGAGAAAGCAACACAATTTTCTTATTTACAGACAAAAAAGCTTACGCAGTTCAACCTTGCTCTAAGCAATAAACCAGTAGTTCTCAAACTTTCATATCACAATTACCTGGAGGGCTTGTGAAACCACGGATAGATCCTTAGCAATCTGATTCTGTAGGTTTTGGGTGGGGCCTCATAATTTGCAATTCTTAGAGTTCCCAGGTATATCTAATGATACCGGTCTGTGAGCCACACTCTTAGAACCATTAGCATAAACTTACAAAAAAAGATGAAGCTATACATGTTCTCTTTCCAAGATTCTTGACTAGAACATTTTTGTAAATTAAATGTAAAGCAAGAAAAATAATGACACAGATATTCAATCTCCATCTACAGATCTGCAAAGCTCATCGTTTCTCATGTTATTTACTAGACCTGAATGAGAAATTAAAATTTAGCGTACATACACAAATAACTATGCAAAACACTGGTGGATCTGAACATAAAAACATTCAGAAAGACCCTGGGCCTCCAAACAGTGGCTTTGTCTTTATGTAAATTTCAGTGTGAGGGTATGAAATCATTAATTAGCTCAAGTTATTTCATAAAAGTTGAGATTTTAGTATAACTATTTAGAAGTTGCCAAAACAATGTTTTCTTTAATTATTTATACGGATGACTATTATAGTTGATAAATGTTTAAAAATCTCAGCTGAAAAAGAAATGGCTGTCATGGGGGCACAGAAATGCCTGCCTTCTTTTGAAAATACACAGAAAACTCATTAAAACTATATAAGCTAAGAAAAGAAGTATTCTCCTAAAGTGCACCTGAATTTCAAAAGCTGATAAATAAAAATGGATGTATAATATAGTTTTAGAGTATGGCATTAATAGATATTTAAAAATATATTTTTAAGAAAAATAAAACAGAAAACTTAAAACAAAACTCGACCTATTCAAACTAATTTTGCACCTGTAATCTAAATTAGCAAAATCTTTAAATTTGGAAAACATTGAGTTATTAAAATATATTTAAGTGGCTTACATACTTTTCCTAAAATCTAAACTTTTAGGCTTTGCGAGTCTCATATTTACAGATAATTAAAAGACAAAGTTCCTGATTGGTCTCTTGGACTCTAAATAATCCCTTCTTTATTCCATCCATCATTTATATCTTCATCAAATTTCTCTCCCTAAAAGAGTGAGCTTTTCTTGTCACTTTCCACAGATAATCTCCAATGGTTTTTTCTACTAAATTATAGGTCTAAATCTCTTTGAATGGCATCTCAGGTTCTGCAAAGTCTCCTCCACCTTGCTTTCCTTACCTTACCATCCAGTTACAGAATGCTTTCCCTCGCTCTGCGGCACTGCGCTCACCCTCTAGGGCTACCTGTGTCTTGAACATGCCTTGTGGGCATGCAGTGGTGTCTGAACATTCTGGCCTTCTTCCCCTCACCTGTGTCTGCTGATATTCTCCTCCCTCAAACTCTAGTTCACACTGCACTGCTCTCAGGAAGCCCTTCCTACTCCCCCAGTGAAGTGAATGGCATTCTCATACAGATGTCTTCTAGTCGTAAGCACATGCCCTCACCAGTCAGCTGTGGGCTCTCATAGGCCCAGGAAATGACATTCAGATTAGTATCTCTAGTAACAAAATAGATTATCAGTAAATATATTGATATAAGGCAAAGTGTTGATTAGTTAAATACCATCATAATAGTTTTCTTAACTCTAAGAAGGTAAACATCAGGATACGTTAGGTCATGTGAATGCAAGCTGCAAGACAACTGATTTCAATGGAAATAAAGAACAAACTGTCAGTAACCAGAGGATAGGGGAGAGGGGATAACAGGGAAAATAAGGGGAAGTGTCATCGAGGAGCATATATAAAGGACCCAAGGACAAAGACAATGGGGGTGCGGATGGGGGGAGAATTGAATGTGGGAGGTGGGGGCTGGTAGGGTGCGGGAGAAATGGGGGGGGGAATGGGGACAATTGTAATTGAACAACAATAAAAAAAGTAAAAAAGAAAAAAAAGAATTTCTTTATATTCAGGTAGTATTGACTTACCTTATTATTACATAGCTATATTAATTACACCATATTTTATTATAAGTTTACCAATGTATCGTAACCACATACAGAAAATAAAGAAAAGAAAAAGTATAATCTATAAGCTCATTATAAAAATAAAAAAATGCTTTAGTCTTGGTATATTCATCTTTGTTTGTACTATCTAAACATATGGGTTTAAAATATTATTTATTGTCATTTTATTGACAAACTTTTGATATAATTCTCTGTGTAACTTTATATGTTATATTTAATAGTAGATTTGCTTCGGGCATATTAGGAAAATAATAAAACAAAGATATTATTCTCTCTTAAATTCAAACAACTTTCAATGCCTCTTATATATGTTTTTCTTCTCTTTGGTGATTAAAAAGCTCATACTGTATTAGAAGTTCATAGTTTTTTCACCTGAAACTGCAAAAACTTTCTCCAAGAAAGTGTCCATTTTTCTCTTTTGCTAACATGATATGTAAATTTTATTTATCAAAATATGCCTTGTCAAGAAATTATTGAAATCAACAGAGTGATACCTTTACAATGCACTATTAAACACATTGTGCTTTCCTGAAAGTTCCAGTGCTCTCTTCCTCCATGCTGATGGTGAGCAGCCATCCGTTCCCTTCTCCCATCCCGTTCACATCAACATATTTGTAGAACTTGAACTTGGGAATTTAAATATTAATTTGGAACTAAATCAATAACTAAAATAACACTGCATTTGACTGTTTCATCTATGAAAGTATATGCATTTAAATTGGCAAAAACATGTTTTGGAGCTTTTTATCATTGGAAAAATTATAATCGTCATTTATATTTGGGCCCCTGCAGACAGTGTTTATGGAGCACCTTCTGTGTATATTCCAGGCACCACCGTGAGGACTGACACATATCATCACGTGCCAGTGGAACAAAATGAAAAAGTGAAGAATACTCACATCCACAATCAGAAAATCTAGCCAGCACCAGGCATTGGTGAAATACATTTGAAAACCGTATGCAACCCACTTGAGAAGCATTTCCAGGATGAATATATAAGTGAAAACTTTGTCAGCATATTCTAACATGGTCTTAATGGTTTTTCGCTGCTCGATATATATATCTTCAAAGGCCTGTAAATAAAACAATCTCATTACATTTCATTGTTACGAACTGTCTCTAATCGATAGCTTACTAGAAAAAACATGCCGCAAGTCTCTTCTCCGGTGCCTAAGGTTGGACACCTTTGTGTTTCCCATAGCTGCATTTTGCTATATAATTATCTCCATGAAAATGACTGCTGACTGGGCATTTCAATCAACCAATAAATTTAAATAATTTCAAAATGTTTAGTATCTGGGTACCTCAGAAAAGCTTAAAAATTTTGACTGCCTGCTGCTTCTCTTTATAGCAGAGAATCACTGCAAGGAGACATACTTCATTTAGTGCAGAGTGACTGGAAGGCACCCTCTCACTCTTGCAAATGTAAAGGAAGCAAGGGAAACTGGATTATAACCTCTCACTTTCCCCTCGCTCTCTCCCCCTGCCCTTTCTCTGACACACACACACACACACACACACACACAACACACACACACACACACACACACACACACACACACACACAATCAGGGCATGTCTAGAAGCTATCTCTGCCATCACTTTGCAGAGCTCTTCAGAAAGGGTTGAGGACTTCTGGAATAAACAGAGAGTTTATCTAACTCATCCCTTCTTACAGCAAAAACTCTGAGGGTAACCTGGTGGCCTGGAGCAAGAATAAAGGAAAACTTTCTTTTTTGAAGAAAAGGGAGATCTAGGCTTGTGACTAGGGCTTAGCACAAGGGGCTGGCAGGGCTGTCCGGACTTTTGGCATCTCTGGGCCATACTGGAAGAAGCAGAGCTGTCTTGGGCCAAACATGAAATACACTGCAACAAGTATCACATAAAACATCAAAATCACAAAAAAATCTCGTAATGTTTTAAGTAAACTTGTGATTTTGTTTTGGGCCACATGGGGCCCATGGGCTGCAGGATGGACACCCCCAGAAAGGCTTTTCAGCTCAATTTATAGCTGAAGGTAGAAGGTGCTCAGAAACCATTGTGCTAGCATATTGATGTACTTTGGTGAGCTTTGCCTAGGTGGACTAGAGAACCAAAAGCTGCTATTACAAGGACACTAGTCACTAACGAGACTTCTCAGTTGCCTTTTTACATGGCTTCAAAACACAGGGCTGACCCTCTTTGTTCTGAATACAAGGCAGGATGTAGGATTCTCAGTCAAATCAGAGGTGGGTTTAGAGACCTCTAGATACAATGCCATCCATATCCCCCTATTGCAATCAATTCATGGCACACTACTGACTGAAAAAATAAAAGAAATACAACCATGTTTGTAACACCAAATAGGAAAAACGGTCACATTGTTTTTATTGTATTAATTAATATTTCGCCCAAATTGTTCCATTGAATGAAATCAGACATAAAATAAGTTTGTAATGCTTTCACTTTGCTACCAGTCAGGGATTATGTTACTCCAACATTTATCATTCACTATGATTGGCACTAGTGAATCAGCGCGAACAAAACAGGTGAGTTCCCTGCTGCAGTGGAGTTAACGTTAGGCAGATGGATAATTCCATATCATACTTACATGGACATTCTTAATAAGAACTGTCTCTGTTTACTGAAAGTCAAAAAGATCCTTCTTTAAATATATAAAACCATACTGTTATGAGTTTGATTCAACCTGAGGCCTACTCCAGAACAATAAATTTATTGAGCTTATTTATTGAGCCTCTCACAATTGTGCTAAAAATATCACACAATCTCTCAGCCTCACCAGCAACTATGGTAAAAACATGGGATAGGAGTTTCCTTGAGAGGAAAGGTGAAGGGTCACAGGGAAAGGTAAAGGAGCAGGTCATGTGTCACCTACCAGCGCTCCACTGCTGAGCAGAATCATGAAGACAATGAAGGTTTCGAACCAGTTATGCTCCACTATTTTGTAGCAAGTTTTTCTTAAGTTCCACCAGAGTTTTCCTTTACCTTCTTCTATGCTTATCTGACAACACTTAAACTTGCGTACACAGTCTAAAATACATCAGAGTAAATAAGAAAGAGAGTATCCTTTGATTATATGCATTTGTGTTGGTGGCAGATTCATCTACATTATTATCTGATGCCTTGTAAATGACTTCACTTTTCAAGATGGCTTTAACTTCCAGAAATAGAAATCATCTGTATGGTTTTTAAATCATTCATTTCATAATTTTTTTATGTTTATGGGACTATTACAATGGATTATATTACATTATAAAAACATAGAAAAACAGAAAACTAAAATCACCAAAAGTTGATATTTCCATCCTTTTCTTATCTATGATTCCATTCATATATGGATATTATGTATATTTAATTCTAATTAGTTCACTTGATGGTATAAGTATTTCCTTTTTTATTATAAATAAATAGAATATAAAAGATTTCACAATAACTCTAAATCAGATTTTCAGACTTAGCTAGAATTTATATAACTATTTCACTATTATTAAATAATTATGTTGCTTTAATTCTGGCTATTATTAGCAACAATGTAATAAACACTTGTATAATTTGTGGACTATAGATCAAAGGCTGGTCAACAAATATTTATTGAATACCTGCTGTATTCAAGGAATTGTACCAGACAAGTGATAATACTAGAATTTGTAAAACGCAGTCTTGCTGTGAAAAAAGAGTGCATTTAATTAATTAATTAATTAATTAAAAATCCTCACTGGAGGATATGCTCATTGATTTTAGAGAGAGAGGGAGTGAGAGAGAGAAATATTGATGTAACACCAATAAGTTGCCTACTGTATGCGTCCTGACTGGGGATTGAACCTGCAACCTTTTGGTGTGCAGAATGATGCTCCAACCAACTGGGTCTCCTGGCCAGGGCAAAAGTGTGCATTTTAGGCAGGGAAGACTTGCTCACAGATTCTACAGTTATAAAAAAGCAACAATTATCACAAAATAAATAAAGTATTGTAAGAATTCATTGGCAGAGATTAATTTCTGATATTGAGCTTCCTGGAAGTAATGGATTTGAGACTAGACATCAAAGGATGTGTAAGAATCAGTTCTAGTACATGCAGCCTTAAAGGAATGCAGAAACGATGATAAAGTAAAACTTGGTGAGACGAAAGTCTGAAAGTTGCATGATGGAGACAATAAGGAGTCAAGGCTAGAAAACATGCTTAAAGCCAATCTGAAAAAATGACCTGAATGAATCAGTGAGAAAGTTTAAATTTTATGTGCTATCTAATAAGGAAAACATTAAAGGATTTTTTTGGGGGGGAGTTACGAAAATTTACCTGATAAGAACACTGATTTAGGACTATCCATGCCTATACTAAGAATTAGATAGATAGAATAAGATGGAAAAGGAGTTAAGAGTCTGTGAGATACAATCAACTGAACGTTAAAGAAAGTTAAAGCAAGGATAATGGTGGTGACAGTGGTCAGGAATCTAAAGATACACCTGAGTTGACAGGAACTGGCAGCACATAGAAGATGGTGGCTCTGGTGTGTGCGAGAGAGAGGAGTCAAGAGATAGGGTTTTAACCATGAAATAGGGCTCTTCTTCAAGGAATAGAAAAATGAATATTTCATCTTCAAGGAGCATAATATTTTACTGCATATATATTTATCAGATGGTACTTTATAAACTAACCAGCCAGGTCATATCTTTTGTTTCATTAAAACTTAATAAAGGGCTATTAAATGTTATTAGTTTACCATCTAAGAAATACAGGACATATTTGTTGTTTCTTCGAGGGCAAGACCCTTTTCCCATAGATGTTTCTCAAAGGACTAAGAAGAATTACATGCCCTGAAAATATTCATTGTAATTAATTAAATGAAACTGTAGTTACTTTTTTCCCCCTAAGAGGATATGAGATGAAAAAACACTGTTTAATCTAAAAAAAAACAGAGTTAGTGAGAATAGTAAATGTCCAAATACCGAGACCTCTGAGGTGGAATAAAGGAAGGAGTATTAAAGGTCCTACTCTGTCTCTGTTTTATTCTTAAATAAAAACTCTGAAGCAAATAAGACAAACATTTTCAAATCGGTAAAGTTGAATTGTGGTATCTATGTATTATTCATTATTATTATCTATAATCTTACGCTGGTAATATTTCATTCTTGAATGCTGTTTTTAACTTCATAAAAGACAAATGTTTTTAGCATTATTATTATTATTATGCATACATTGTGACCCTAAAATAAGCTAATTGCCTAGGAAAGAGTAATGACTAATACCACAGGAATAATTTTTGTGATTTACCACTTGAATGTTTCATGAAGTCATAAATTTTTTTCATAATCAGGTAGGTACACTGAAATGTATGCAGATTGCTTGAAGGAAATTTTTTAAAAAGTGGCTTCCCTCAGAATTTATGCTGAATGAATAGTTTTCCCACTGAAATTATTTAAAAATTGAGAACTATTATTTAAATATTTATTTTCACCAGTTCATTTAAGTGCAAAATCAGGAAGTGTATGCAACATAATCTTCTGTAATAACCTTGAAAGAGTCTATTAACATCAATTGTTATTTCTAACATCTGAGTAATTGCATTTAAAACAATTAGCTTAAAGTTTCAATTAAAAGTTTTAAAATTCATAAGATAAATATATAACACCCTAATGAAGCTACTTTGGAATTAGTTGTCATACACTAGTAACAATTTGATGCAGTCATTATTATTAAAATAACTTTTATTTCAGCAATTACTATGTGGTATTGAATTTGGGATTAAGACATAGTATGAATTATTAAATAGTTGTTTAATTAACTAAAAAATGAGTTAAAATGAAGTGATTCCTAGGGTTTAAAGAAATGTTTCTGCATCTACAATAGTGGCTTATATAAGAAATGCAAGGAATTTCATACCCTGTGGTTTTGCACTACTTTTTTTATGTCTCTTTTTATCATTATTAGTGCATTCCCACACTGAGTCTGGATTGGCTGCGTGAACAGGACAGGAGCAACGTTGACACAACTGGGAGCTTGACAAATCCTTAGCATCGAGGCTTCCTCTCTTGCCTGTTTGCCTTCACCATGAGAACAACCCCAGGCCAGTGTGTCCAGGATGAGATAATAGCAAAATGGGGCGGAGTCACCCCAACTGTCGCATCCAAGAACTCAAACTTGTGAGAGAGTCCAACCATTATCAGCAAAAGTAGCTAGCTGGCCATGGAATTATGATTATATATATAATAGATGCGTGTGTGTGTGTATCTATATGCTAAGAAATTTTGGGAGATTTAATACACAGCATTATTGTTCAAGAAATAACTGATCCACACCTCAAATAACCTACTTTTTGTTTTCTTCATAAAATCCCCTTCAGATTACTCCAATGGCATGGTGCATGCCCCATATTATATAATATATACTAGGTCACAATATATTTTGGCATTTAATTATCTGTTATAATCCAGAACTAATAAAAACTTTTGACCTTAACAGATACAGGTAATTATTTACGGACAATTTTAAATATATCCTTATCAGTCAGTCACCATTATAATTTGATAAAGCAGCAAACAATAAACTTGGTACTTCTTTGACTTTTACATTTTTTCTTTTATTTTTTAAAGCTAAAGAGAGATAAGTATGATTTGATTTAGTTTTGTCTTCTATTAGATATTCCAGAAGGCCACCAAAAAACCCAGATGGCAGCACTTCTTAAAGTTGAACAGGATCCACAAAAATAATATCCAATTATATAAATTAAATCTTACCTTTGGAAAAAGTCATCTTTGTTTCAGTATAGAAAAACTAAAACAAACAAACAGTTGTCAGATAGACACAGATGATTTAAAGGTGGGGAGGGAGAACGGACGGATAGCTGAGAGAAGTCTAATGACCACACAGGCGTTATCTCCCTTACCTTCTGTAAAACACGCTTCAGGCTCCAGGGATTCTTCAGGTTCAGCCTCGGGCTGTTCTCCCTCTGCGGGAGCTCCTATGTCAACTGTGCTGCCTTCAGATGAACTAGTTGCATTTAGCTTCTGAAAATCAATTCCACAGAGAAGGTTTTAAAATATTTCCTTTAATCTATGCTACAAAAATTCAAAAAGACGTGCCCTCAAGTCTTCAGGATGCATTTCCTTGATCTGTAATTTAAGAATATCTTAAACATAATGCCAGTCCGCTTTAGTAGAGGTGGGGGGTCACAAGATTAGATACAGCACCACAGAATATTTTTTCTTTAAAAATACGGTGCTAACAACTTAAATAATTTTTGATTAAGCCCATATATAGACATTCTGAAATAAAATCCTGCAGAGAACTTATGTAAGCTATCAGTTGCATGGTTGTCCGTGATCTTGCTCTTGTAAATCAGTTTGCAAATGGCATAGTGTTTTATTCTAAAATTGTGACCCAACCAACGAAAGCTGCACAAGTGTATTTTCATGTCAAATGCAGAAAAGATTTGTTCAAATGCACATAAACAGCAACGATCTAAATTCATCCACTTTTCATTGACATGAAAACATATGCCTCCAGTTGTTATTAAATATATTCTATAATTTTCTAATTCTGAAAAGAGCAGCACGTTGTTAGCTTTATAGCAAGAGCTGATATTTTGCATTCTCTTTGGCCAATGCACTCCTGTGTTTCATTGTGCATTTGGAAACTACTTGTTACTCTGGCACTCTTACCTGTTTTGTTAATACAGGCAGAAATAAATCTTTGGTTGTTGTTTTGTTTTCCTTTAGATTAAATCAAATACCACTAAAAGAAAAATATACTAGAAATAAGTTGTTTTAAACCTTGAAATGCAACGAACTTTAGCCAGTTCAGGTTATTCATGGGTCAGCATAAATGAAGGAATTCCATTCTTTAATTTGGTCTTAAAAAGCTGCAGGAATGACACAGGACCAGGTATGAGTGCCACATGGAATCAGAGTAGTTTGGGCCACAGCATTCTCGAACCTGTTACAATGTTATTACTATCAATGCATAACATTAGGAAATGGCTGAGCTGATAAGAGCTACGTTATAAAGGGGATGATGTAAGCACATGATAAGATGCATGTGAAGTATGTTGAACTATTACAAAATAGATGTTGTAGTCAGTTAGCACTAGAAACAGTCTACTCACATTTGGCCTAAGAATTATATGATTTACCCTGGGAAAATGGTTCCTTTATTGTATGAAAATATAATTTTCCTTATATAAAATATTTACTTGACAAGTGGTGTTGATAAAGTATTATATTAATATATGATATATGAGATTGGAAATGCTTTATATTTTGTAATTTAACAATACCAATCATAGAAGCATAAATATCATATAGGTCTGCTTTCTTTGGTCTAGTTGGGGATTATTTTTTAATCTGATCAAATTACTTAAACCAAGGATCATATATTATAAGGTGCTTGTAGGCTGTTGATTTATTTTTCTACTCACCAAAGATATCACAATATTGGACAGGTACTTGATCATGCTTTTTTCAATAAAACTTAAATATATTTGGTTTTAAGATGAAATATCAAAGTGAGATTTATTACAAATATCCTAATTTTTTGACTTTTTCTAATTTCCTGTTCTTTGTCTTTGATAAGTGTAGCCTTGTTTATATACATAAATGACTAAGAAATGACTTAATAACCCTCTTGCCAACCATTCTGATTCACATGAAGTTGTTATATGTTAGGGACTTGAAAATACTGGTCTTATCATTTGAAGGACGTTGAAACACAATATAAATAATTAGAAAAACTGAAGTACAGTCATATCTGATCTAACTACAGACAACCCACAATACAAGTCAGAAAGCATTCCTTTCAGGAAAAAGCAACACACGACAAACGCAGATTAGAGGAAGACCTGGGGGTGGGTCCCCGTGAAAAGCGAGGATCCATATTCAGGGTGTTCTGCACGTTCAGGCTGGCTTTGGTTAACTACTGCCTGGGAGCCTAGCTCGGGGTGGCTGTGCTGAAGATACTTGGTAAATACTGTTGGACTATGAACGAATGGATGAATGAATGGACTTCATAACATAGTGAAGGTTCAGCCCTTGACAATGATTGGAGAAAGTCACCAGACAAGTTATTCCAGGGAATCTTTGTTCAAAATGTTCAAACGTTTCCAGAAGATCCTGCAGTATCAACTTCTCAATCCTTTCATTTCGCACAGTGGCTTAGTACTGACATAGAATTAATAGATTTTTTTTTTATTGAAGCAAAATATTTATCTCATGTTATTACTTTTTCGAAAGTGCAACATAAAGTATTTTGTATTTCTAGAAGACATATTTCATCAGATTTAATCTTTTGAAGCAAATATCGTGCTTTTGATATCTCTGTATCTCTAGTATGTATCACCAGTGTTTGTGTTTAATAGATGTTTGTTGAATAAATGAATGAATGACTATTAAAGGGGCTCTTATTCCATCACTATTTATAACACCTCCTATCTAATACTTACTTTCACATTCAAGGGGATACAAACAATATTCTGACTGAAGGTGCAGAGTAACACAAATCCTTTAAGACTCAACTGTGTAAGTAATGACCAACAACTCTTAGAATTAAAGAGTATTGTTTCAGCACCAGGCTCCTAGTAATTCTGACCTGAGATGAGTCTATGAAGTAAACTGTAATTTAACTCCAGAGTCAAGAAAACTAAAACTATCATTTTAACAATGTTTTCTCTCTTTTCATTCTATGTATGTGGATCTATAGTCCCAGTAAGTGAATGGAACCTCTTTAAGGAGAGAAAAATCTCGTCCTTTTCCTTCTTTCCTCTGATGTTGAACAATACGGGACCTACCTATCCCGTGAATTACCTGAAGAGCTTTACTTGGCTTCCAAATAAAGAATCTAAGCTGCACATTAACCCTCAACATCAGCCTTTTCAGTGTCTATTTAGAGAAGGAAATGGGGATTTAATCATCTTATCAAAAGTCATAATGAATCAGCAGCTGGACTCCAGATCTTCTGTACCCCATTTTGCCAGGATTCCCTAGAGAATTTCATTGGTGATTCATATGTAAATCCAATATTTATTAATTTAAAACATTTAGCAGATGTGGTATGTAATTAAACATTGTAGGTTTAAAATTGTTCTTGTGATATTGTTGAGTCCCATGTTTCATGACCATGAACTTCGTATTAGTTCAAGTCATATTCATATTGTTATATGTATTAACATAGAGCTAAAGATACATTGGAATATTTCATGAACACAAGTTTACTTTAAACAATAATCCTAAGATGTAGGCAAGAAATTCTGATTTATAAAACCTTTCTAGATAACCTCAATTCAAAGACTTTTTAAAAATCACACACAATAAATACCATAATACTATAAAATATGTTGACTAAAACCGTTAAAATTTGTAAAGTGCCTATGAAAACCAAATGAATCAAATTAAAATATAAAAATCTTCAGCTTTAGATAAGGTCAAAATTACAATCAATCCTAACAAATTCACCAAGTAGAACTGTCAAACACACATCATTATATGGAACTATTATTACACATACACTTAAAATTTTCTTCAAATAAAGATTCTTGTAATACCTCAATTTAGGTATCATTCACTACAAATGCCATATGAGTAAGAGATCAAAATATTAACTGGCTAGAAATAAAACCAGTTCTATAGTTTCAAGTTCTATACCTGACAAGTTCTGTATTCCCCTTTCTAAATTTAGACGATTAGGTTCTCTTTTTATTTTTATTTTTTTAAATAGGTTGCTTTATTTTTTAAAGATTTTATTTATTTTCAATTTTTTAAAACAGGATTTGTTTATTTTTAGAGAGAGGGAGGGAGGGAGAAAGAGAGGGAGAGAAACATCAATGTGTGTGGCTGCCTCACATGCACCACCTACTGGGGACTTGGCCCACAACCCAGGCTTGCGCCTTGACTGGGAATTGAGCCTGGGACCCTTTGGTTCACAGGCCACCACTCAATCCACTGAGCCACACCAGCTGGGGCATGGCTCTCTTTTTATTATCTGAACTTATATATCAGCAAACAAGTAGACTGAATGACATTGTTAGTGTAGCCCTTACCTCATTAAACTTTAACAAAATATGAATGTACTTCAATGTCAGCATGGTAATGATATCAAATAAGAATAGTAAATTTTTATTTGCTATGAATAATATTGACACTCATTTAGTTTCAAGTGGAAATATTAAACATTTTTAAAGTGAAAAATCTCAATACAGGGCTTGTATTATTTAAAATCTGCTGGATTCTTCTAAGAGCTATGTAATTACAGCCAGAGGAATTAGGCAGAGCAAAATCATATTTTGCTTAATGATCTAATAGATATTGAGGCACAAATATTTCACTTTGTGTTTTTGAACATATACTTGTTTTACTTCCTACATCATTGATAAATTATTATTAAATATCAACATGTTAAAATAATAGTCCTTCTTTCAGAAAGTTAAAGAATTTATTAAAATAATCGAACAGAAAATGAGAAAACATTACTTCCTATTAAGTTTTTCATAGGCACACGGGTTTCTAATTATGAAGTTATTCTTAAGAAAATTTAATTAGTAAATAGAGTATATAATTTAGAAAAAGACCAGTATGTTCTAATCTGAGTCAATAAAAATACTTTTAAAATAAAAAATCATTCAAATGCAGATTAAGTCAAGTTTTCCATATTTAATTAAAATTTAGGTTTCCAAGAATGACAATCCTTTGTTCCACATGGATTTTAAATTTAATCTGTACTTAAAGAATTCTGGGTCATTTTACATAAAAGATCTTAACACTGGAACAATGAACATCATCGATGGTCTTGCTTGCTTTGGGATAGGCTTAAGGCCTAAGTCACACTTCAGTACTCAAAAGGAGTTGTTGGTGTTACCTTCTTGATAAGGAAGATGGAAAAATCAATACTATCATTATTATGGTATTACATTATCCAGAAAACCTTTTATTCTTTATAATAAGTACATTTCAAAATTCTCTGATCTGTAACTCGCAGAATCTTAAATCTCTTCCTTGGGATGGCAAAAGTAACCCTTATGATGCACCCCTTGGCAGATTACTGGTGCCTCAAAGGCACCCATAATTTTGGCTAATTTTGTGCTTACAGACTATTTAGAGCTATTTTTCTCTCTTAATCACTACCCACTGGAAAACTTTCCCTTGAGAACTATATGTTCTTTGGGATAAAATCACAGATGGGTTTCTATTGGACCCATCCCATCATTGCTTACTCAAAACTTCCCTACACAAATTTTTCCCCTTCACCCCTCTTAAGTATTAGAATTCAGTATGTATGCTCTTTTAGGAAGTAGACAATGTTTCCCAAAGGAGGATCAGAAACCTATTAGAGAAAATTAGAAACTGTAATAATGTGAGAATTGAGATTAAATCATGTCAATTTAAATCAGTTCCTATTTAGTTTATATTTTCTATACTTAACTGCAGCCAAATCTCCTTTTCCTTATATACCTCTCTACAAAGGAACTTGGAAAATGGGACACTGAGAGAATAAGGAGACCAACCTTATCTCTTTTTAAGAAACTAGAATAAACAAGCCACTGTCCCAAGGAGTCAAATAACATGCTTTTCTGAAAAATTAATACGTAATAAGAAAAATAAATTTTCTAGTCCCTGTGTCTATGTGTTTCATTGTGAGCAATTATACTTTTTAGGTCTCATTTAACATAATTCCTTCAATATATGAGGCATTATCCTTTATGAATCTAGAGTGCCAGTGAATGAATATTTTATTCCAAAGTGAAGAGAATGCTTCAAGAATGCACGATCACTGCTCCTTCCAAAGAAGCACATATGCTTATGGTAGGGTTGTTTTAGAGCACTGATGACAGAAGAAGAAGAAACTGCATCTAAGTGACAAAGTATTCAATAGTCTGGAAAAAATCGTTAAATTAGATTGTGTAATTTGGTTAGCATATTTTAGTGCAAAAATGTGATTTCAACATCAGGAAATGAAAGATCCACCAAATGGATCTCACAGAAAAGTGTTACATGCATTTCCATATTCACTCGACAAGGGAGTTTCCTTCTTTTAAAAAATAACCGAAAGGGCAAGAGCTCACAACGACTCTCTTCCTATACAGAAGTCTGTAGTGCGCGACGTATTAAAGTAATGTTCTTCAGGAGAGAGCTTCCAAGCAGGTCTGGGTAAAGTAGAGGACAGACACGAAGGACTGACAAACAACAGGACAAAGAAAGGGGATTTTAGGTCTATTTTCAGAATGAAAATACTGCCTATGAGACTGTTTCTTTTAATTATTTTGTATACAAAAAAACATATTTCCTTTTTTAAATCTTAGGAGTTTTAGGGCAAACAACAGAATCTCCAAAGGGATCATATTCTAAATGCAAAATACTTTTGGTCAATTGCTAAATAAAGCAATGCTATTTTCTCTAAAATGAAGCAGATAAAAATTATACCCATGCTGCTGGCAGCCAAAACATAAACATTCCAATTCATTTACATTATTATAACATATAAATATCCTTTAGGAAGTTTGCACAAGAATAAAAGATTACTTTAATTTGGAGATTATCCTTCAGAAAAACGTAATATGACACTGAGCAAAAAATTACCAACAAAGTACACTCATTGAGGCTGTATTTAAAAAAAAAGGGTAATTGAAATATAAATAAAAAAGGGGAGGATGGCAAGAGAAAGCTTTTCTGCAAGAGTCTTTCAAAGAGCACCTACATTTCTCCTTTAGGTGCTTAGCATAAGCACCTAAAACTCTGTAAGGTTAAATGGAAATTAAATAATCCATAAAGGCATGCACTTTTACCTTTCACTCAACATAGTTTCTATTAAAAATCATTTTTTAAAAAGTCGGGCTGCCAGACTTGCCTGACCATGCTTTATGACTCAGCATAAGAGCAGCTGTGCGTGTTTTTATTTTACTGCCAATGGATGGGCAAGGAATGTAGCTGAGTAACATGCAGGCCAGTCATAATTCATTTAGAAATTGATTATATTTGTATATGTACAACTTGCTTGGGTAACCTGGGTAAAAGTGGTGGCACGAGCCTCTGGCTGGTTAAAAAACACCGGAGCTGCATTCTTGATGGCTCCAGCTTGATTTTACCCCTGTGAGAAGTAAGAATGGTAAGTAGTGAAGGTCACCATATTGCACTAGTAAATTTCACTTCCAAAAATCATTCAAGCATGCCTGCAACATTATTGAAACTCTCAAGAAAAATCAATCATTCAAAATCACAAAGTATAAAAGGAATTACATTAAATATAGTCAAAATAACATAGGAGTTAAAACATTCTTCATTATGACATAAATTTAAAATGAAATACTCTAGAGAATCTACAGAACTATCAAAGAATCACGCAAATTTGGCAAAGACAAAATAGAAACTCCTAAACAACCTCTCAGCCCACTTAGTTAATCTACCCTATTAAAAACAAGTCATTTAGGCATTCCAAACATTAAAAACTGCTCCATTTTTTCCTTTAATGTTTCTGACCACTTAGCAAAGAATAACTAACAATGAACCTCATACCATTTCTTACAACTCTACATGCGATATTTAACAGCATAATCCCATCTCACCATTAAGAAAAAGACCAGATAAAAATAACCTGAAGACACAACATTAAAAAAAAAATTCATTTAGGAATGTTTTGAATTTTGATTGTTTCAATTCTTTTTTGTTTTCTGGTGTTAGAGCTACCAGGTAAAATACCAAAAGCTTAAAATATGTGCACATTCCCTTCCTAAACTATGGCATTGCCCTAATCTTTTATTAGTTTATGAGTTTATATTTCGGAAGTTCGAGATAGAGCCACAATTGAAAATGTCTCCAAATAATAAGTTTTAACACCCAAACACCCAAGTAACAATCTCTAGGGTGGGAAGGTATTGAAAGGACTCCATAGCTGAAGCAATGAAATAATTCTGTTTACAATGGGAAGATTGGGAAGATGAGTCTTCTGCCTCCAAGTCCAAAGTACTGGCTTGACATATATTATTTTGGAGAACCTAACTCAAACAGGTGTCACACATAATAGTTTGAGGTGAGGCAAAATACACAGTCTTTTGAAGAAGACTGAGACTTTAAAATTTCTATATAAAGAAGACTCAATGTCAAGTTAACCACACCTCAGAAGATACCCAAAGAGCCAAAAGTTTAAAGTGACTGATGGCTTCAACATTTGATTCTTTGTAATTTATGCTGCCCTAATATTAAACATACATAAAAATAAAAATGGACTTCCCTTACAATAAGGGAAATATTAACTGTCAGGAAAAATGTGAAAACAACAAGAGGGGGATATATATTAAAATTTAATGACCAATTTTATTTCTAGTAATATACAATACCAGAAATTAGGCCCTACCCTTTCAGCATAACCCTAGCAACTATGCTTATCCAAAATTTTATTAACCACATCTTAAGATATTCAATTTTAAAATAATGATCTTATTAGTAAACATTTGAGTTCAATTAATGACAGCAATTCTTTGCCCCAGGCTATAAGGTTTAAAAATGTTCCCCTTGAATTTCATCAGTTATTTTGTGAAACTAGTAGCTATAGCATTGTTACTTATACATTAATTTTAGTACCTGCACTTAAACTTTCCCTGAATTTATGCTTAACATCTACTTCTACCTAATCACTGAATTACTACCTATCTTATAAACAAGAAAGGATGGAAAATAGCATGTTCTTCAGTAATTTTATGGAATAAATATAGGAGTACTGACTGAATTATAAGGTTTCCTTCTTAGAAATATATTTTTGCTCATAATTTTGTTACCTCATCCCTAATTATTGTGACTTTGTTACACTACTTAAATTTTATCCATTAGTGCTTCAAACTCCCCCAAATCAACTTTCTTAGAATGAGAACAATAATAGAGGTCTTTGTCTTCTTTGTCAGTCAATTCAAATGACTAAAAAGGATAAATCTTTGGTTTTGGTTTTTATTTTTATTTGTTTATGCAAGCTTTAGTTACTGGAAAGATTGTTCATATTTTTGTATAGTTAAACACTAACAATTAAACACTAAGAATTTTAATTGTTTCTTCTCTTTACCCCCAACTCTGTGCTTACTAACCCATACAGAAACCAAAACCATGCTCACTCTGGTACTCGTACTCTTCTCATAAATCAGGAATACTTTCAATTACCAAGATTCTTACTATAGTTGGTAAATTCACAGTTTTACATCCTATAGTATATTACGGCTTTTTGTTTTAGACATCATGCACTGGGCTCAGTAGGGTTAAAAATATTTTCAGCATGATACCTCGTCACTACATTTACTTCTTCAAAAAATTATTTACTTCAAAACACATGAAATTATATGTAAATATCAAGCCAAGATTCCAATCAGATTTTCAGTGAATAAATATGTGTGTGCAAACTAAATAAGATCACATATTGCTATGAAGTATTTAATAAGAACCAAGAATGTAGCAAAATCAGAGTTGGAACTACCTTCTCACCAAGTATTTTTCTAGTATGGACAAAGAAAAACACCATTGTGGGAGAATTATAAGGAAGAAAGTGGATAATCCAAGGCATTTTCACAAATCTAAAATTATATTTAAATACTTAGAAAAATTCATATTCATCTGCATATTAATATTATCAATAATTCAATAGTAAATACTTGAAAAGCTAGTCAGCATATTATTTGTCTAGCTATATTTTAATCTATCATCAATTTATCACCAATTTTTGACAGAAAATGTATCAGTAGATAATTCTTATTTTCTTATTGAATGAAATATATAATTTTAAAGTAGTCTGATAGTCTGATCATTTAAAGCATAATACCAAAATATCTTTTTATTTAAAAGTTCCTACCTCTTTGCTTTCTTCCATATCTGACTCACTGCTGAATTCTTCAGTATTTAAATTTTCAAAGTCAGATTCTCCAACAGCGATGGGTACAGTCACAGTGAGGCTGGGGTTGTTTATAAATGACATGTAATCACTTTCATCCACAACATATTTTTCTACACTGCTGCCTATGCCACTGGTAGTTCCATTCCCATCTTTCAGATAATTGAGGTCTTTGCCTATTTCTATGGTGGTGTGGTTAGAAATACAGCTGTCTTTTTTGTTATTTAGGTCTTCAAGTGGTTTAATTTCATCTAAAGCTTTTTGCTTTCTAACAAAGGCTTTTTGAATAAATTCCCGTATTTTTCGTTTAACATAATCAATTCCTCTCTGCATCCTTCCCACAGCAATCTGGAGATTGTTCATTTCGTTATCATCGTCAGTGGCAGCGAGGTTGTCGGAGCTGAATGAGCTCAGAAGCAAGGCCAGGAAGAGGTTCAGGACCTAAAGCACAACAGGAAAGTAGGTGATTAAAACATTCTGCCATTTCAATTGTTCTGGAGTATAAGTTTTCCAAAATTATTCTTAAACTTAATATTTTTGGTAATAGGTATTTTTTGTAGCTCATAATAAACTATCCTGGAAAAAAAATGAATGAAATAAAAACCTGGCTAATATCAAGTGATTCTATTAACATTATTTTCTTTTTAGTCATTGCAAAATTACTGAAACCACTGTTGTATAATACACCTTTATTAAGTTTCATTCTAAAAGAGAAATCTCAGTTATCTAGAAGATTGTACATTGAAAAAGAAAAATAAGGTTTTACTTGGAATGCTAAGTATTTTGCCCATATAACCTGGATTTTCCAGTACAATAATAATTTATTACATCTTTATCTTTAAAACCAGAGATAATGTCAATATATTTAAATATGATTTGATTTTTATGCATGTTTACCAATTTTTCCCCCTAGATAACTTGCCAAATTGAGAAAAATATACCTTTTACTAGATCAAAATCCAGATTATTTATTTTTTGGTTCAAAAAGTCATGGCCACTAGATTTATACAATTGTTGAAAATACTACAAAAATGTATACAATAATAATGTTAACATTGAGTTTAAAACTGTGGAATAAAGGTGCTCCCATGAATGAGGTCACTTCCCATGAATAAGTCTATAACCTGCATCTCCAAAAATAGGCCTAAAAGGTATGAATGAGTGAAGATTAGTGAATATAAACACATTGTGTTCTCAAAGAGGTAATTTACTAAGGAATCAGGCATGCCCACAGGCACAAGACGAAATCATATAAGTTCTTTTCAGGATTTGACTGACAATGTCCATGAGTTCCTGATTATTCAACCATTCACGACAAAAGAAAAGACATAACAGTAGAGGAGGTCAAAGACAAAAAGTATATAGCATGAAAGAAAAATCCTGGGAAAGATTTTAAGTAAAGCTCCAATGAAAAGGATGCTGCATTCTTTCTATATTCCTATCTTTCCAATAAACTAATGAGGCTTAGAGTTCCTTTGTCTAACTAGTTAGTCTAATCAATGGTGGTAAAAAAGGTAATAAAACATGCAAGGTCCAATAAGGACTGCACCTAATTTTGTAAGTCTCTACCGACATATCTCTCCATTGCTATACCATGGTTGCTGGTATTCATACTAAGATCTACTCCTTTACATCTGGAACTTACCAATAAATCTGTATTTGATTGTGATTTGTCTTTGATTTATTACTTAGATGACAAACAGATAAAAGACAGAAAAAGTCCTCAGTTTTGGTTTTTATCCATAATAAAACTGAATGTTGTTGGTATGTTGTTTTCTAGACTTGATTGCTTAAGATTTATTAATGTAATGTCCTTGTGAATTAGGAAATTTTTCTGGATATAATCAATCAACCCTCCCAGAGTGAAATCCAACTTACATTTGTTCTTCTAACTATTGGCTCAAGTTATCTATTTGTAAAAGTGTCATTTTCATTATATTTTAATGGCCTGCCCTTCTTCCCTATTAGAATTAGGAAAGAGTTGAGGTTCTGTCAATTATTAACTGCAAGGTAAAACCAGCCTAAACCTCAGTTTCCTCATCTCTAAACTAAATATCATGCTTTTCCAGCTCCTAGCTTATAAGATAGTTGTAAGGATGTAATTAAAGAATTGATGTGGCTCTCACACAGCTACTGGCCCACAGTAAATACTTGAGAAAGTTTAGCTGTTCTTATGACCCAACCACCCTCTGCACTACTATCTTTCAGTTTATCTTATTTTCCTAATACATTTAAGTGAGCCAAATTAATCTCTTTGCCTAGACCTTCTTTGTTACCAAAGGGTATGTGCATAGTAGCTGCCCAAGGTAGGTGGTGAAATCAATGGCAACTTAAGTGGACACAGTTCCCAACAAGCTCACTCAGGGACTGAAACCCTGAATTCTGTCTCACCAGCTGGCTAACTCATTGAGTGCAATCAGCTCTCATATGTCCCCCAAATTAGTTTTTTGTAAGAAAATTTTACCATAATTTCCATTTTGGGTCAAGATTTACATATATTAGGGGTATCAATACTTTTGCCATTGTAATTTGTGAGAAATCACAATTTCACATCATTCATGTGTGCTAATTCTCTACTTTCACTTAGAGAAGGAGACTGGGTCAGCTACTTCCAGCAGTAGCAATCTTCAAAAAGTCACATTGTTTTTCTGTAGCACCCGCCTTGAACCTGCAAAAGGAGCCCTGGTTACAGTGTCAAAAAACCAAGAATGGCGCATAAAAAAAATCCTGACCCGGAGAAGAGAAGCCTGTGGCCCAGCCTCTGCCCTACCTGTGAAGCAGGAATGCCAGTGATTACTCACAAGTCTTGTGCTGGAGCTCTACGTGGAATTTTATGTGTGTTGAAAGGAGGTTATGCTAGCTATTCCTTGGGGGTCTTTTCCCTCACTGGTGTGGATAAGGAGCGAGAGTTGTAGGAGGCAGTGCATCAAGTTCATTCAATCTTATTTTAGAAAATGTGATATGAACACATTTCTTTCACAGTGAGAAAGTGATTTATTACTACCTTATGTACTCCAGAAATATATCCAGTATTTCACAAAACAAAGGAATTTTTTTAAAACTGATAGTCAAAAAAAGAAAGAAGAGCCTTTGATTTTTTTTTCTTAGTGGTACAGATTTTAAATTTATGCCAATGGACAAATGATTATTTTACAGAATAGATCTTTTTATGTATTTATAGCTATCCAAAATATTAAATGTTACCCATAGGTACAGATACTTCCTGAAATTCTCTTTTCAATTTTAATCCTTTGTACAATGACATAGTAGAGAGATGTGTCTTATTTCAGTAAACTAATAGGATATATGTGATATGCTGTTTCTTCCTCTTGAAACCCACTCTGCATTTTCCTGGTACATAAATTTTACCAAAATGCTACTTGCTTTTTGTCATTTTCCAGATAAAAAAGTCATCTGTAGCTTTGAATTACCTACAGAAAAAAAAATCCAATTTTGTTATGCACAGTCAACTTTTTCATAAATTAAACTCTACACGGTCTGGCCTCAAGCTTGCCTTCTGCTGGTCCCACTAGGAATTCCCTGTTATGGGCTGATTCGTTCTTGCATTGTTGTCATAAGGGACTCAGTTCTCTAAATTTTCTTCTCATTTGCCAGTGTATGCCCTACATATTATACTCATAAATGTTATTTATAATATATTTCATAGTACATTATATAACGTTTAATCAAATCTCTAATACAAACCTATGAGCTTTTCTTTGTTTCTAGTCTATTTAACCCTATGGCTATTTCTTTCTGTACTATGAAATCTTATACTTTTCTGAAAGGAAGTTGTATTGGGGGATGTGGTGGCTTTAAAATATATTTACAAGTGATTTGACACTCCTCTCTTCAAAAGTTAAAGCCTAATTCCTTCTTCTTAAGCATGAGCTCTTCTTAGTGACTAGTTTCTAATGATTAGACTATAGCAGAAGTGGCAGTGTGTGACAAAGATTAGAACATAAAGAGGGTTTTCTCCTTGCCCTCCCTCTTTATCGCCTGCTCTGGGAGAAGCCAGTTGCCAAGTCATTAATATACTTAGCAACCCTCTGGAGCGGTCCGTATGGATGGGAACTGAAGTCAGTAAGGAACTGGGACACCCTGTCAATCGCCATAAAGTGAGCCTTCCTGGGAGCCGATCCTCCAGCCTCAGTTAAGACGACTGGGGCCTCAGCCAACATCTTGATAGCATCTTCTGATAGATCTTGAGCCAGAACCACCCAGCCAAGCTGCTTCCAAATTTCTGACCCCCAGAAGCTATAAGACAATAAATGTTTGTTGTTTTGAGCCACTGTTCATGTTTCTTGTTACCTCAAGAATAGGTCAGCATTACCTAACCTATACCAAGTAAATCTGAGAATGTATAAAAATAAAATGATAATCTTTTGTCTCTTTTCCCTCCTTTTTTCTCCCTCCATTAGGAGAATTTGGGGTTACTTTTATGTGAAATGAAATTAAGTTTATAAATTACATACTCTAAAATATTGCTTATTGCAATCCCTGTTCTGTTACACTGGAATTGGATCTAATCAAGCAACTTAATATAACTGCTGAAATATAAAGTGTGAGAGCCTGCTTCCTCCCACAGAATCTATCAGCCTCTGTTCTCCAGGCACTGGGCCCACTGTTTCCTGATATCAAAGGTCTACCTGTCTTCCACCAGGTTAAAATTTACATCTCGATCAAAGATATTTCAGGTCCAAACTCTTTGACAAAACCTCTCCTGATGATCCTGGCCATTGTAAAGCAATTTTTCTGTTTTGTGAACTTGACACACAGTTTTGACATATATTAGATACTTTCTGTTTTTACACCTGTTTAAGTAAATGTCTTATCACTATGCCGTATGTATTTTCCTACCATCTTTCCCATGCCTCCAGGACTCAACAGGGATGCTGGGTATGGTTTCATTTTATGCAGAAATGATAATACGTGATTCTTGAGTCAGTCTTACTTACTTGCACCATAGTTTCTAGGCGTCAAAGACCTCACGTGCTCTTAATGGACTGAGAGGATCACTATTATTTTTTAACTCTAATTTGCGGGAAACTCAAATTTGAAACATTTTCAAGTGGTACTATTGTTAGTACTTAGAAAAACAATGATTGCCCTTAAGAGCCCTTCCAGGCTTTAGCATAAGAACTGAAAGAAAAACTCAGAAATGGCCCTCTCCATGGAATAGTAACAGGTATTAATGACGAAGAACATCTTTGGTTCAAAAGATACATTAAGAGTTTACATTACAGATCCCTTTGTAGTTCATAAGTGTGATAACTGGGTGTTCATGCTCTCATGTGAGATGTGCCTCCCTCGAACCTTGTTATGACGTTGGCATATTATTTATCTGGTGTGAAAAAAAAGTTTATGTTATATATGTCAATTATATCTCAATGAGAACAAAATAAATAATTAAAAATTTCTAAAAATCATATGTGGATTTCAGTAGTCTACACCTGGTTCTGCCACGATGAATACTTGAGAATCAGAAATAAAGAAAAAACATATAAACATTGCTCAGTTGAACATAATTTTATATGGTTACATTATATTTTTCTGAAAATGAGAAAAATGTTTTTACATACCACCAGGTTTCCAATCACCATGACCATCATGAAGACAGTAAGGCACATGGTTTGGCCAGCGACCTCCATGCAGTCCCACATGGTCTCTATCCACTCCCCACACAGCACGCGGAACACAATCAGGAAGGAGTGGAAGAAGTCATGCATGTGCCATCGTGGGAGCTCACAGTCATTGGAAATCTTGCAGACACATTCTTTGTAGCTTTTACCAAAGAGCTGCATGCCGACCACGGCAAAAATGAAGACGATGATGGCCAACACCAAGGTGAGGTTGCCCAGGGCCCCCACGGAATTGCCGATGATCTTAATTAGCATATTCAGGGTGGGCCAGGACTTTGCCAACTTGAAAACTCGGAGCTGGAAATGAAATCAAGAAGGCTATTACTGTCCTGTCTTCTAAATTTATAAATCTATTTGTACAGAAAATCTACAATGTCTCAATTGTAGGGTGATGGATTATTTTTGTGTCACACTATTATCTAGCAAATGTATCAGTTTATTTGATACCACAGGGTATTATTCATTTGGAAATAGTCTATATTATAAATAAAATAATTCTATTACACAATTTTTTTGGCATTTCAAGAATAAGGTGTACCACATTTCTCAGAATCTTACATAAGCATATGTAATACTCTCTTGTTTTTCTGCAAGGAACTGAGGTATTAAGATTAACAGTAATTAATTAACTGAGACTGTTTTGGAGATACAGAGGTTCTTATTATTTAAAAGCCCAAAGTAGATATATATTTTCACTGTACTTGACTTATAATGCTAAAAGGCAAAAGTGCAGATAACATTAAAACAAATTATATAAGGTACAAAAGAAAAAACAATTTTTAAAAATTGTTATATTGCTTTCATTTTACTATATCTTTAGCTTGCTGTAATATTAGGCTGTATTTCAAAGATTTATTCTATTTATTATGTTTATTTTGTCAACCTTTTACATCTTCCTTGACTTAATTAATCAATAAGTCATTAGAGCGTGTAAATGGCTCTCCACCAAGTGCCTGACTCATTGGTTGTGTTAACTCACGGAGGCCTCTAAAATACCATTTATGGTTAAACAGCAGCAGCATTTTATTTCTGATGTTTCAATAAATGTCAGTTTAAGAGTACTGTGTTATTTCATGCATTCGAGTGACTCAAAGGATCAAATATAAGCACCATAAGTTTAATTTATTCCTAGAGAATAATTAATGCAAAAGAACCTGACACTCTAAGCAAGATGCTAATGATATTATGCTTCTATTTCCTCAAACTGCATCACATTATCATGGAGATTTACCAAATATTTTTAAAAAGTAGTTGCCCATATTTATTTTTATATAATCCTTCTAAGTTTTGTTCTATTTTTTGCATCCTTCAGACTTCAAATTAGATCCATAGCGCTTTGTGAAGACGAAGGAAAAACCCCACAGTTCTATGGATCTCAACACAAACGTGAACTTTGAAAATGGTAAGGGAAATTCTAAACAGACTTCACAACAATGCCTTGAGAGTAATCATCTTTAAGATAAGTGACCTAGCAACCTGTCTTTAGTAACTATCTACAACCTCTGATATTTGACAATAAATCACAAAAAGTTGGAGTTAATTCAAAGTAACAGCGTAATAAAGCATATCAAACTTTAAATGGAGTTGTGTGAAGTGGCATTATGTTTCTTAATTTTAAAAGATACATATACTTATAAAATGTAAAGATCAAGTGAAAGGTCCTTTCTTTAAAATTAAAAATATAATACAGGCAACTCTTCTTGAAGGGTGGCTTTGGTGACATTCTGAGTTGGCCGAAGCAGCAGGTGTGTGGAGAGCTCTGTGTGTTTCCCTTGTATACTCTACCCACTCCTGAGTCTTGACTTCTAAGTGGCAAAGTGGGCAACTCTTTAATCCCTCAACTTCTGATAGAAAAGTGACCCCATCTTAAATTCCAACCAAGCCTTATGGATAGTTCAATAAACCCCACATAACTGAGAGATGAATGTTGTGTTGTTTAATTGTGATTTGGGTTTATCTATGATTCCCTTTTTCCTCCCTCCCCATTAGGTCTGCCATTTAATTACTACAAAGAGATCGGCCATTTATTTGAGTATAGTTAATCTATCCATTTAAGCTATGATGTAGAAGAAATTACCATCTGGTTTGGGGTCAATGTAGTTTGTTTTAAAAATGTATTCAAATAATATTATAACCATGTGAAATCTCATTATGGTTGCTAGAAAAGGTAAAAACTAATTAAATTCACTATAAAAATATCATGGATACTCCCAGTTAATTTACCAGCCGAAACGATCGAAGAACTGACAATCCTTCCACATTTGCCAAACCAAGTTCCATTAAACTAAGGCTCACGATTAAACCATCAAAAATATTCCAGCCTTCTTGAAAGTAGTAATATGGATCCATGGCAATTATCTTGAGAAACATTTCTGCTGTGAAGATCCCAGTGAAGACCTAAATGAGAAATGTTTATTACATGAGTGAAAAATCTTAAAAACATGAATAATTATTGAGCAATTTAATTTGCTCCCAACAAATCACAATTCTGAATTTTAAAAACTGGTTTTGTTTCAGCAAATTATACCTTTGAAGGGTTTGTGTTCAAATCAATATTTAGTTGTTTACTATATTTAAAGTTTATCAAGAGATGAAGAGTACATAATATAATAAAATTAATATTCTTATCTTTACATTCTTAAATGAAAGGCTCAGATAACTCATTGTGATTAACTGCTTGGCTGTGCCTCTGATCTCATTAGCCTTCTGAAAACTCACCAAAGGATCACTCAATAGTCAATCTCCTCCCGTGGCGCCCCAGGCAAGGCTGCTGCTAAGAAGACTTCATATAGGCTGTAATAAACCTGGTCACCACCAGCCCCTCAGATGGTAAGAATGCTTAAAAGCAAGAAGTAGCATTTTCCATTCTCTGTTTTCTTTCTGTACAACTAACTGTTTCAAACTTTCTCCCTCCTCCCTGTATCTTCAGCCATTTTCCCTTATCTTCCACTCTTATCCCTTCCGTGTCTTGGAGGCAATGGAAGTCAGCCAACCTGAATTTTTTTCGTTTCCTCATATCTATCAAACTATTTATATCCAAACCTATGCTTTGCTTTTTTTCCTTCTTCTTAAAAATGAAAGAAGTGTCTCTGCTTTGCTCTAATTTCTCCAACTCTGTCATGTGTCTCCTTCACAAAGGACTTCACAAAGGACCAACTAATGGGTCATTTCAATCTCCCTGCTAGTGACTACAGTGCTTCTCCACCTTAAAACTACCACCAACGTTATCAAAAAAACAAAACAAAACAAAACAAAACTCTCCGCACATTCTACTCCCCTTATTAGCTACCACCAACTAGCCTCTCCTCTTAGCCCAACTTCCTTAAGATGGTGTATTTATCTATATTTATTATTTCCATTTCTTCAACTTACTGCACAATTTATCAGTCCACACAAACTGCTTTAATCGATTGTTACCAGCATAACCAACATCATCATTGTTAAAGTCAATAAAAAGTTTTAGTAATTATCTTGCTCGCCTCTTTAGGAGTTCTTCACATTATTTTCTGTTCTTTGTTCCTTAAAAATATTTTGTTTCTTGTGCCAATGGTCCACACCTCCCTGAACACTTTTCTTCCTCTAACAAATTATTTGATATTGAATTTCTTCAGAGGTCTCTGTCCTGGACCTTCTTACTCTAATTTTCCTTTTATGGTGAGTTTAAGTTTTGAGGTCTAGTTTTCATTTCTAGTGTGCCTCCTGAGCTCCACAACTGCACACCTGTCTGCCTATTCAACACCTCCATTGGATGACTATTTCACAGGTACCTCAAACTGAAAAGGTCCAAAATTCATCTTACCACTTTTTCTTGCTTCTTTTACCACTCAATCTTGCTTCTTTTCTGATATTTTCTAACCCAGTACATGTAAATGAAATCACTCTCTACCTTGGTAGCCAACTCAGAAACCCAAGCAAGAGTCTTACTGAGTTTTCCACATATTTCTTGACTATTTCAGTTAAAATTCACCCATGTGCGTATTACCAGTTTTTTTGTCCTTTTATTATTGAGTAGAATTTGAATGTTTGAATATTATATGGATATTTGGATAATGTATAGCAGCTCTTGTCTCTTTTCTAAGAGATCTTTGTTACCCGAATCAATTGTCTAATCTTTTCATATGTTTTACATTTACATATGTTATAAATCCTTGTTTTAAACAGTAGTCTTTTAAAGAAATTAAGAAAAAGAAGTATTTTATATTTGTTCACATTTATTCATTTCTAGTGACTATCATTCCCAGATACAAATTTCCATCTATGTTTTTCCCCTTCAGCTTGAAAAACTTCCTTTAGTATTGTTGTGTGTGTGTGTGTGTAAATGCCAATTTTAAATAGTTTGATGTAAGACACCACCTTTTCCACTTTATAATACAGTGTTTATAAAGTGCACTATTTCCTTTTCCTGTGCATGTATTTCATATTCAAGTATCAAGAATGCTCAATTATTTACTGTGCAATAGTAGCTCAACTTTTAAAACAGTCATAGGATTTGCCACAAATTTGGGTCCTTCGATGTTTTGTGTGGAAAAACGCTAAACCTCAAGCTTGACTAAATAAGCCACTTTGATGGTGGGCTCAGAGGCAGCACCAGCAGATGGAGGGCTCCACCACCAGGGAAGCCCTCTTGTGTTCCTCCTGGCATGTCTCATGCACTTTGGTACAGCTTGGTAATGATGAGATTGAAGATTTTTTCCAGCTCTTTCTGCTGATGTTCATGTTCTTCCTCTTTTGCAGTCAGGTTTTTATCAAGCTAGTTGACAATTACCTTGCAGTTGTCAAGAATTTTCTTTGTCTTCATCATTAACCTTGCCTTGACCTTCTTCATCTTCAACAGTTGCTTTCCTGTTGAATGCATAGGACTCAAGGGAATTCTGGGGAGGAACCCTTGTCCTACTCCTTCTCATCTTCAGCTTTGCACTTCTCAGCTTCCTGGACTATGGGCTCAATGTCTTCCTTGTCCAGACGGCCCTTGACTGTAGTGGCAGTAATCTTGTTCTTTTTCTGTACTCTTATCCACAGCAGAGACACTGCGGATGCCATTGGCATTAATTTCAAAAGTGACTTCCATGTGAGGCACACCACAAGGTGCAGGAGGTATGCCTGTGAGTTCAAACTTGCTAATCAGGTTGCTATCCTTGGTCAAGGCACTCTCGCCTTCATAAACCTGAATGAGCACAGCAGGCTGTTTGCCAGAGCAGGTAGTGAAGGTCTGTGTCTGCTTGGTAGGTATGGCACTATTGCACTTGATGAAGACAGCGATGACTCCACCAGTAGATTCTTTCCCTTTTTTCTTTTTTTTGTACACCTATGTAAGCTGTAGAATATTTCTATTGCCCCAGAAACTTCTCTTCTTTTAAAAAAATCTTTTAAAAAGCTATATTTTATTGATTATGCTATTACAGTTGTCCCATTTTTTCTCCCTTTATCCTCTTCCACCCTGAACCTCCCTTCCCATCAGCATGCCATCCCCTCGCCACTGAGTTCATGTCCATGAGCCATATACATAAGTTCTTTGGCTTCTTCATTTCCTATAATATTCTTAATCTCCCCCTGTCTATTTCATGCCTACCAATTATGCTTCTTATTCTCTGTACCTTTTCCACCATTCTCCACCCTCCCTCTCCTCTCTGATAGCCCTCCACTTAATCTCCATTTCTGTGATTCTGTTCCCGTTCTAGTTGTTTGCTTAGTTTTTGTTTGTTTTTTAGGTTCAGGTGTTGATAGTTGTGAGTTTGTTGTCATTTTACTGTTCATAGTTTTGATCTTCTTTTTTGTAGATAAGTCCCTTTAACATTTCATGTAACAAGGGCTGGTGATGAGAAACTCCTTTAACTTTACCTTATCTGGGAAGAACTTTTGACCTTCCATTCTAAATGATAGCTTTGCTGGATAGAGTAATCTTGGGTTTAGGTCCTTGCCTTTCATGACTTTGAATACTTCTTTCCAGCCCCTTCTTGACTGTAAAGTTTCTTTTGAGAAATCAGTTGACAGTCTTAAGGGAATTCCTTTGTAGGTAACTGTCTCCTTTTCTCCAGTTGCTTTCAAGATTCTCTCCTTATCTTTAATCTTGGGTAATTTAATTATGTCTCGGTTTGATCCTCCTTGGGTCCAACTTCTTTGGGACTCTCTGAGCTCCCTGGACTTCCTGGAAGTCTATTTCCTTTGCCAGAGTGAGGAAGTTTTCCTTAATTATTTTTTCAAATAAGTTTTCAATTTCTTGGTCTCCCTCTTCTCTTTCTGGCACCCTTATGATTCAGATATTGGAACATTTAATGTTGTCCTAGAGGTTCCTAATCCTCTCCCCTTTTTTTGAATTCTTGTTTCTTCATTCTGTGGCAGTTGAATGTTTATTTCTTCCTTCTGTTCCAAATCATTGATTTAAGTCCTGGTTTCCTTCCCTTCACTGCTTGTTCCCCATATATTTTGTTTTATTTCACTTTGCATAGCCTTCACTTTTTCCTCTATTTTGCATCCATACTCAGCCATTTCTGTGAGCATCCAGATTACCAGTGTTCTGAACTCTGCATCTGATAGGTTGGCGATCTCTTCGTCACTTAGTTCTTTTCTTGGGGTTTTGATCTATTCTTTCATTTTGGCCATATTTCTTTGTCTCCGTGCACCTGTTACATTGTAAGGGGTGGAACCTTAGGTATTCACAAGGGTGGAGCAACCTGCTTTGCTGCACTGTGGCACTGTCTGTCGGGGAAGGGTCAGAGAGGGAAGAATGATGTTTACTCAGCTCTCATCTCACTTTCAGTTACTTCTCTTGCTACCCACAAGCAAATTGGGCCATTTTGGTGCTGATTCTCAAGTGGGTGGGTTTGTGTATGTTTCAGGATCCTGTGGAGTTTCTCCCATCACCACAACCCCCTCAAGTTTTATAGCCAGGAGTTTTGAGGCTTTAGTTTCCTGCACTGCAGCCCTGGACTTCGTGATCTGTCTCACTCCCCAGCTGTTCCTTCTGGCTTATCTGCATGTGAACGTGGGACTGCCTGGTCCAACAGCCGCTGCCTCAGCTGCCCATCTTCACCCCCTTACCAACCTGGGTGAATGTTTCTTCCTTAACTCCTTGGTTGTCAGACTTCCATATAGTTTGATTTTTTGTCTATTCTGGTTGTTTTTTGTTTTAATTATTTTTTATTTTTTATTTTTAAATTTCTTTTTCTTTTTAAAAAGATTTTATTTATTTTTTTTAGAGAGAGGGAAAGGGAGGTAGAAAGAGAGGGAGAGAAACATCAATGTGTGGTTGCCTCTTATGCGCCCTCCTACTGGGGGCCTGGCCCACAATCCAAGCATGTGCCCTGACCGGGAATTGAACCAGAGACCCTTTGGTTTACAGGTCAGCACTCAATCCACTGAAGCACACCAGCCAGGGCTGTTTTTTCTTTTTAAATTTGTTGTTGTCCTTCTTTGGTTGTATGAGGAACCAAAGTGTATCCACCTACGCCTCCATCTTAACTGGAAGTCCCACAGCAGTTTCAATGCCAAGTGAAAAAGGAGTGACATCCAACAGCAACAGATCTTGAACATTTTTGTATTTGTCTCCAGATAGAAAGGCTGCCTAGACAGCTGTACCATAAGCAACCCTCATTAGGATTGTCTCTGTTATTCAACCCTTTTCTATTGAAGAAGTCTTGTAGGAGCTTCTGAATCTTGGGGACATGGGTAGAACTACCCATCAGGACAATATCAGAGATCTGGGCCTTGTCAAGCTTGGCATCCCAAAAGGCTTTCTCTACAGCATCCGGAGTGCCAAGGAAAAGGTCAGCATACAGCTCTTCAAATCGGACATGGGTGATAAAGGTATAGAAGTTGATTCCTTCGTAGAGTGAGTAAATCAAACTTAAGAATGGTCTTGGTGTTGGAAGAAAGAGCACTTTCACTAGCAGTATGAAGGCAACAGATAGCTCTCTTATTCTCACTGATATCCTTCTTAGCTTTGCGCTTGAACTCTGCAATAATGTGGTTGGCCATTTGGTTGACAAAGTCCTCTCTACCTAAGTGGACATCCCTACCTATATATTTGGCCTCAAAGATTCCATCTTTAAAAAATTTTAAATCTATTTATTGATTTTAGAAAGAGAGAAGGGGGGAGTGAGAGAAACATCAGTGTGAACGAGACATCAATCAGCTGCATCTTGTATGCACACCAACCAGAGATTGAACTTGCAACCAGGGATTGTGCCCTGACCAGGAATAGAATCTGAAACCTTCCAGTGCCCTGGATGATGCACCAACAAACTGAGCCATACTAGCCAGGGCAAGATTCTCTCCTTAACTGTGAGAATTGACACATCAAAAATGCCATCTCCCAAGTCAAGGATCAGCACATTTCTTTCCGCTCCAACCTTTTTGTCTAATCCATAAGCAGCAGTTGGTTCACTGATAATTCTAAATACTTCGAGATCAGCAACAATTCCAGCATCTTTGGTAACCTGATGCCGAGAGTCATTGAGATAAGCAGGCACTGTGACAACAGCATTGGTAAAGGTCATTCCAAGGTAGGCATCTGTGATTTCCTTCATTTTTGTCTAAACTATATATAACACCTCTTCTGGATAGAAAGTTTTTGTCTCTCCCTTCTATTCTACTTGGACCTTGAGCTTGTCAGCATCATTCATCGCCTAGAAGGGCCGAAGCTTTGTATCAGATTGGACAACACCATAATCAAATCTATGTCCAATCAAGGATTTGACATCAAAAATTGGGTAGGTAGAATTCCTTGCAACTTGATCTTTGCACCATCACTGACCAATTGTTCTTTACCAGTAAAGGCAACGTAACTTGGGGTAGTTTGATTTCCCTGATCATTGGCATTTATTTCCATTTTTTCCACACTACTACACACCCATACAAGAGTTGGTGGTGCCAAGATCAGTGCCAATGGAAGGTTCCTTAGACTTGGTTGCTTGAGTGTATGTGTACAGTTTGCGAAGACCATGATTAGAACAGCTGCCACAGTGTTTAGTAAGATTTTTAGCATTTCTTTCTTTCTTTAAAATATTTTATTTATTTATTTTTGGAGAGAAGGAAAGGGAGGAGAAAGAGAAAGAGAGAAACATCCATGTCAGCTGCTTGCCTCCCGCATACCCTTAAGTGGGGACCTGGTCTACAACACAGGCTTGTGCCCCGACCAGGAATTGAACTGGTGACCTCTTGGTTTGTAGGCTGGCTCTTAATCCACTGAGCCACACCAGCCAGGGCTTTTTAGCATTTCTTACAGCATAATTCCAATAGAACAACTTATCTCAGTTTTTGTTTATATTAAAATTCTTATTTCACATTAGCTTGTAATAGACAATTTCACTATAGAAAAATGGGTTAAGTTTTTCTTGTTTTTCCTTTCTATCATCAGGTCACTTTCTTAGGGCCTGAATTGTTTCTATATTAGTCCCTTGTGTATTCCAGTCATATGCTACTTTAACACAAGGATACATTCTGAGAACTGTGCCCTAAGGCAATTTTGTTGTTTTCCAACCCTAGGAAATACACTTACCAAACCTAGTGATATAGCCTACTACACACCCAGGCAATATAATATAGCCCATTGCTCTGCAGGGGAGGAAAAATAATTTTTCCTCTACCTTTCTGGGTTCTTGGTTTAGACACCCCTGCAATAGAAGAGATCAACAGGGGAAAAACAAACAAAAGTTTAATAACATGTATAAATAGGACATCCAGGAAAACTGAGTAACTCATGAAAATGGCTGAAGCCACCACCTTGAATACCATCTCCAGCTAGAGACAAAAGAGGACATTGTTAGGGTTTTCAGGAAGTCAGTTATAAAAGGTTACCAGGAAAAGCACAGTAAACAAGGCTAATGTGGTTATGCAAATTTAAGTCCTTGTCTTCTGCATTGATAAGAATCTCTAGAGATAAGGTCATCCCCCTCTTCCTGGTATAGCAGAGAGGCAGACTTCAAAAGAAAATTTCCCTTACAAATGTAAATGTCTTTTACAAAGGGTAACTTCTACTCAGTTTCAGAGCTTCTCATATGTCAACTGTTTCTTAAAATTAACCAGCCTAAAATAATCGTTATGCAAAAGAGACATATTTTGGGGTAACAAATTCAGTTCCGCTATAGCTCCTAGGCTACAAACTGGTACAGTATATTATTTTACTGAATACTATAAGCAATAGAAATGCAATGGTATTTGTGTAATGTAATGCAATGTGCCATGGTATTACTATGGCTATGACACCATCAGGTGATAGGAATTTTTCAATTCCATTATAATCTTATGGGACCTCCATCTTAGGTGTGGTCTGTTTTTGGTTGAAATTTTGTTATGTGGTACATGCCTGTTAGTATTTTCTTCTGGCTGTTCAAAGCTTCTTTTCAGCAGCTTGACTAAGCTGCGCCCCATGTAGTTTGCTTTATATTTATCCTTGTTGATGTTCACTGAAATTTTATAATTCATTTATTTATTTTCTCTTCTTTATTTTTATTGTTGACACTATTACAGATGTCTCCATGTCCCCGACTTTGCTCACCTCTGCCAGCCCCAAGTTCCCCTTCCTTCTGGCCGCCTAAGTTATTATTTTTCAATAATTTTGAAAAAATTGTGGCCATTATTTCTTCAAATATTTGTTTTGTTCCATTATTACTCTCTTATCTCATTCTGGCTCTCCCTTATACAACTATTAGACCACTCAAAATTATTCTACAAATTAATGAGACTCAAGTTCATTTTTTCTTTCAGTTTTTTTTTCTGCTTTTCAAATTGGATAATTTCTATCGATTTTCTTTAAGTTTAACAACCCTTTCTTAATGACATCTGCAATTTCTCATAAACATATCTGAGACATGCTGAGCCTCTCCTACAAAAGACTGGGATTTCTGTCAGTTGCCCCTCAAACCCTGTACCTAATTAGCACCAGACAAAATGGCAGTAGGTACCACTTTATCAGGCAAAGGGATTTTCCCAGCCCTAGTGCATGTGCAGTTAAGCCCCACAGTGACCTTCCCTCATTAAAACTGAGAAAAACTAATAAGACATGGGATACATGAAGAACTATGTAGTTCTACTGCACTGGTGCCAAAGAGCTCCTGTCTCTACATACTTAGAGGTCAGGTTTAGGTGGCCTCTTTTCTGCTTCAACTCTTTTAAAACTGTTCCCTAGCTCTTGTTGTGGGAGCAGCAACCATTTCTTTTTCCCTTGGGTTCTGTTTCTCTTGCCAGCATGAGCTGTTTAATACAACTTTGCCTGAGTCCTAATTCTGTGGGTACACTCTTGATTTCTGCCCTGGAGCTCCCTGAGAACCCAGGTGGCTAGTAACACATTCAGTAAATTTTTCATTTTAGAATTTATATGTTTCACTTCTAAAATGTCTAGATGATTTTTAAAACAGTTTTCATTCTTTCTGTTCATATTTTCCATTTATTTATCCTTTGTGGCCATTTTTTCCCTTCAAATTGTTAAACATATAGCTCTTCTAAAATCCATTTTTCATAACAGCTCCACTAAAATTATGTTTTTGTTAATTCTATCAATTCAGTCATTTCTGGATCTATTTTACTGAGTGTTTTTTCTTACTATTATAAGTCACATTTCCCTATTTGCTCACATAATACATAATTTTTATGTTGTGGATGGTGTAGAGAATTTTGATTCAATTAGTTTCCTTTGAAGAGTATGATTTTTATTCTAGCAGATAGTTAAGTTATAGGTTGGCCATGTGGATCTTTACCTTTGTTTTATACTTAATTAGGGCAGGACTATTTTGGTTTGTTCTTTGTCCTAGTTAAATCTTCTGGTTCTCTGACATAGTTTTTACTCCTAAAGCATAGCCCATCTGAGGTTTCAAAGGGAAGCCCAAGGTATTTGTCTAATTTCTCTATCTTTGCTGGCATCAAATTTCAAACTCTGTTGGCAAGTATTTCCTTCTATTCTATTTTTATGTAGCTGTTTGTATAGAATTGGTGTCAATTCTTTAAACATTCAGTAGAATTAGCTAGGAAAACTATTTTGGCCTAGGCCTGCCTCTGTGGGAACATTTTTTCTATTAATTCAATTTTTACTTGTTAAAGGTTTTTTTCAGATTTTCTTTCTTCTTGAGTTATTTTCAGTAATTTGTCACTTTCTATGGATTTTTCCACTTCATTTATGTTATCTAATGTTTTGACATACGAATGTTTGTAATACTCCTTATACTCCTTTTATATTCCTGTTAGGCCTATAGTGAGGTCCCTGCTTGCTTTTTTATTCCTGATTTTATTGATTTGAGTCTTTTGTATATGTATGTCTAGCTGAAGATTTGCTATTTCTGTTGATCTTTTCAAAGATTCAACTTTTGAGCTTCTTGATTTTCTCTATTGTTTTCCTATTCTCTATTTCATTCATTTTTCACTGTTCATTATTTCTTTTCTTCTGTTAGCTTAGGGTTTAGTTTGCTCTTCTTTTTTTTAGTTCCTTAAGGGGTAAGGATTGATTATGGATTTGAGATATTTCTTCATTTTTTACTATAGGCACTTAGAGCATAAATTTCCCTTAAAACACTGTTTTATCTGCACTCCATAGTTTCCATTTGGTGTTTCATTTCTTAAAGTATTTTCTAATTCCTGTTGTGATTTCTTCTTTAATCCACTTGTTATTCAGGGGTATTTTTTTCATTTCCACATATTTGTAAATTTTCCAAATTAATTTCATTTTTAAAAGATTTTATTTATTTTTAGAAAGAGGGGAAGGGAAGGAGAAAAAGAAGGAGAGAAACATCGGTGTATTAAAGTACATCAGCAGGTTAGTTCTCGTACTCCCCTAAAACGGGGACCTGGCCCACAACCCAGGCACGTGCTCTGACCTGGAATTCAACCAGAGACCTGCTGGTCAGGAGGCTGGCATTCAATCCATTGGGCCACACCAGTCAGGGCTCAAATTTTTCTGTTATTGATTTCTAATTTCATTCTGGGTTTTTTTTTTGTCAGAAAAAAGTACTTAATATGACTTTGACCTTAAGTTTGTCTTATGACAACATATCTTAACATATAGCTTATCCTAGGGAATATTCCTTATGTATTGAGAATATGTCTCCCATCTCCATATATTTCACTGTTCCATAATTCACCTCAAATATAAATTTACCTTCTTTAGCATATGAGACAAATTCCACTTTGAATTGTCCATTCATTGTTTGTCTTTCCACCAATCACTCTCTCTTCTTCTGGCAATAGCAGGCCTAATTTTCTTCTTCATAATTCTACTCATTTTTTCTGTTTCCAGGGATAAGACAGGGTTCTTATTTTTACCAAATAAGCATGCTAAACCTAGAACCAGGGTAACTGACAGGCTTAGAAATGGTCATTTAACTCCAACCAGGCCACTAATATTCCATTCATGGGCCTCTGTTAAGCTATCAGTTAGGAAGTACAATTATTCCATTCAATGATCTATGTTGGTAGGATAAAAGCTGTATAGAACATTGCCATCAATAGAATACCCAGTCAGGGATAAAGGAAACATATTGAAAATTAGAGCAGGAAACTGACTCCCAATGACATTGACTGGGAATCTGAGTGCAGCCAGGTTAAACCTGGAACTATGTCCAAACGGACTTTATTTACTTGAGGTAATGGATTCTCCTATTTTTGCTTAAGACCATTTGACCTCTTTACTACTACCCATCTTCACAAAGCTTTATCTTATCTCTTGTCCATATTTTAGAGATAATGTTGAAAAGATTCTTATGTAGATGATCATTTAGACTAGGTAATATTATTGTCCTTTCCTTTTCTAAAGTTCTATGATTTCTGACTATAGCTTACAGTAGTCACTGAAATAGCTTTCATAGTCTGTGATGTAGTATTCAGGCCTGCCACTGCTTCCCATGGGTACAGTTTTCCCAACAGTAAAATGCAGACAATCACAATATCTCTGTTGGGACTAACTTTGTAGCAACCTAGAGAGAGGAATTTCATGTAAACCATTTGGTATAGCACCTAGTGTAAAACACGTGGTAAGCATATATTAACTTTTACATTGGATCAGCTAAGACCATTCTGGAATAAAATAAAAAAACATAGCTGTTAGTTCAGAGCCTAAAAATATTGTATATTGTACTTTAGGATATATTATTTAATATCTATATACAACCTGTTTATATGTTCATATATCAAGTTGGAAAGTACATGAGAATTTAATAAGCCTCATATATTTGTTGTATGATTTACTAATTTTGTTTGTATATAAAAACCACTTTAGTTTTATTTCTATCACTCTACCATGTATCCAATGAATGTTAATACAAATTTTAAGAAAAGTATATGCAAAATCCATCATTTATAAATTGCTAATTTTACAGGAGAAATTCATACAGATAATAATAACCACTATATGATGTTTCCTCCCCAAAGAATTCATCTTCAGGTATTTATAAATGGTTTTTTTAGATTATCTGACTTGGCATATTTTACAATTTGTTTGGCAAATGTACACATGTCCTAAAAAAATCTATTCTATGTACTTGAAAAATACATCATAACTTCTAAATTATAGACCACTGTTCTCCATAATTCACAATCATCTTACTAATGAATGAGTAATTTGAATTTAATTCTAAGTCAAATTGTATATAAAATCTTTGAAATTTTTGTACCGTTTAACTGTGTGTTTTTTGTTATTTAAACTTTTGTTGTCCAGGTATACATGGCCAGTTAATTCACATTTAATTTGAGAGTGATAGTCGTTAAGTGTGAAAGTGAGTAAAATTCATTACAACGAGCATGAAGTCTTCCAAAGGGAAAAGGAGCCTTCTGTGAGCCTTACCAGGTTCCCGACTGACAGCACACTGCTGAACTGCTCTGTCATGGGATAGTGCTCCATGGCCATGAAGAGTGTGTTTAAGACGATGCAGATGGTGATGGCCAGGTCCACAAACGGGTCCATCACAACCAGGTTGACGAGATGTTTCACTTTTAACCACGGTTTACAGCAGTCCCAAATCAAACACATGTTAGCAAATTTATACCAGCAGGGTGGACATTTCTGCCTGGATTCTTCAAGTTCTATAAGAAAAAAGTTAGAATACTCATGAAAACTGCTTACTTTCTATTAAGCAATCTTGGTTTAAATTGAAAGTGATTTTTGAAAACTCTAAAATTATTAAAAAGCATCATGGGTTAATCTGATGGTGGAGCAAGAAAACATGTCATGGATTAGCTGTCATAGAAGGCATGGGCACAGAAAGACTAGTAAACTTTCTAAATTCATCTTGGCTAAGCATAGTTTCCAAGATTCTATCTGCAGTATTAAACTCTCCGATAATTATCTTCAAAGCTATCAAAACTAATGGGTAGGACTTGTGTTAAGTATACTGAAAACTCATCCATGTTTCAGATAAAGCAGGATCATATATATATATATTTTTCTTTTTTTCAAGGAACCCCTCTCAAGAGATGTCCTAAAAATTTTATTAATCACACTTAACTTCAGTTTCTTGGATTACATATGTTTGTGGGTCTTTTAATAAAATAGTTGGTCAGTTTCACTGGTCTTGGTTGTAAATTTTCTAATTAAGCCTCATTAGATATAGGATTGTATATTACCCAACAAGATTCCTTTTCTTAATTTAACTAGGGGGTATAAAATAAGAGGAAATATCCACTCTAGGAAACTGGGATCCTCACTATATAACAAATCCATGTTTCACAAAATGGGACTTATGTACTACTGGTAAAAATCTAAGAGTATTTTAGGTGGAATATATGTAAAATTCATAAATTTTCATGGTATGCATTTATGTATTAAAACGTATAACTATCATACTAAACCGATGATATAAAATTTCATATTAAAATACCTTATTTTTAAAAAAAGTACAATGACTTCAAAAAGAATTTTAATTAGATAACAGGAGAAAGAAGATAGAAATGCACAGATCTTTAAGATGATACTCAAAATAGTGAAACTTGGTAAATATTTGAAAAGAATTTTAGGGAATTAGGAAGTGGGAAGTTACCTACTCTCTTTCTTTGGTAAGATCATCTCTTTATCAACTCTTAAGTGGGAAAATCACGCAGAACTTGTTTCCTGACAATAACATTGCCGCACATCCTACTATTTGCTCTGCTAAATGAGACAACCACTGCTTAGCACTAATATAAAGGGAAAGATTCGTCTTTGATTTATGGGATAATTGACTCTGGCAAGTCACTTCAGTATTACTCCTCTGGCAAGTGGGTTATCCCTCTAAACCTGGTATAGTCTCTTAGGAACTAAACTTTGACAGGGAAGAAACAACATATGAAATAAACAAACACAAAAACAGGTAATGATTTTTTGTTCTGCTGATAAACAGTCACTACGAACCAATTATAAAGTTTACACTTCCCTAAAATAAATTAGTTCCTTGATTATTTTTAACAAAATTCTATTAGAGGTAGAGGTAGATTCTTCAATTGTCTCTCTAGATATTGAATTTCTTCCAGTGCACAGTTTATTTGTATTTCTTTTAATATGTAATTTTGTAAACAATAAGGAATAGTTCAGTTATAAATCAGAAGGAAAATATAAATACAATTATCATGCACTAGTTACTTTGTAGGTACTTTTAAAACTCCCAAATAACCTTCTGGTTATGCTGAAGATAAAAAGATATTATCATTTACAGTAAACAACAAAAGAGAAACAAACAAAAAAATCTCTTGGTCTCTGTACAGTCAGAGTAAGTATTTTTTTTTAATATTACTTATCATTAATTAGATAAACAGAAGCAAATAGTAATTGTAGGAAAAAAATAAATCAGAGGAAAGTTCAAAAGTGGAAATTCATCCGGTGTTGATCTTCTTGATACCAGGAAAAAGTGTAACAAAGCTGTTTAAGTTCTAAAATAAAATTGTTCAATTATTCATGCCCCCAAAATGGAGAATTTTATTTGTTTTGAAACAACAAAGCACTCAGGAGAGAACTACAGCCATCACTCCACTGTTCCTGCAAGGGCTATCCACACCGAGAATCACTTACAGCCCTGTTAACACATTTGCTGGCCCTACTCAATTCCTCAGGTGCTTCTAACTCACCTTCCCACTGTCCGTCCCAAGGGTGTGACCAGGAAATATTTCTACATGGATTTAGCATTTTGAAAACCTGAAAGGCAAGTAATTCAGTTTTGCTCATCTCCTACAGTTTCACTAAGTAGGAGAGACTATTCATTTCCCTGAACAATGGAGACTCGGCTGTAGTTCAAAAGAAGGAAAACAAAAGTTGCCAGCTGAATCAACAAGTCTGGTTCATAAAAGGAAAAGGAGAACTAAATCACAATTAGACTTAGAAGAAAGGATCCCCACAGAAACAGATTATGTGAACTCAAGAAACCTTTCCACCATTATCAGAGAACAAAACAAAAAACAAACAAAAACCAAAAAAGAAAAAAAGGAGAAAGATAAAGAAAGAAATATATATCAATATAAAAGACAGCTCTAGTATGCATGGGTATGGTAAGTATTGCTAAACACAAACTTTTATCAATGTCACATTCAAAGTGTTTAGATATAATTGAATAAAGAAAAGTAGTATGCCAATGAAAAATGATATATTATACCATTATACCATTGGTATTCTATAATACCAATGAAAAATGAATAAAAACTTAGCTGTTGTCCCTCACTAAAATATAATGTCAAAAGCTCTGCAGATAATAAAATCACTGTCTCCTGCTTCCTCGGTTACATGTTATTTTGAGGACATCCTTTCCTCCTAAGCAACACATGGAGGGTGATGGGGTGTACTCATTTGGAATTCCATATCTTAATAAGTGGACAAGTTCAATCTTGTGGTGGGTTGATGTTTTCTAAGTGTTTCTTACGTTAGCTCAAACTTCATGCTTATCAGAAGTGCAAAGTAGGACTGTTGATTTAGACTTACCCTGTCTCCTTCTCTACTTCTTGCTTTAGGGAGCAGACATGCTGCTGACATCGGTAGCAGAACCACTGGCAGCTTCCTCTCAGTGGTTTTGCTATGGCAAGGAGCAGACCAGAGAATCTTCAAAAGATTTACCTGGAGGGACAGGGAGGAGCAAGCTACTGGCAGCTGGGGGGAAAGAGGGAGTGCAAGCTAACGCAGGTGAGGTTGGGGAAGAACGTACTGAGTTTAATATTCCATAGGAATCAGTGAAAAGATTTCTGATACTGCATTACAAAAATTGGGTGTTATAGTACTGACAAGGCTGTGATACATACTGTCATCTGTACTTTTGAGTTTTTCTCTGGTTGTGACTTTTAGGTTGTTGGTACTGCTGTTAGTATCATGGGATTTTTCCATTCAGGCTAAAAAATAATTATTCCAAGAATCTATACAATATTAAGAGAAACTATAACTAAAGATAAGAAAGTCATGTGCAAAGAAAGTCAAGGCTCTGGCCGGGTAGCTCAGTTGGTTAGAGCATCGTCCCAATACTCCAAGGTTGGGGCTTTGATCCCCGGTCAGGGCACATATAAGAAGCAACCAATGAATGCATGAATAAGCGGAGCAACAAATCAATGTTTCTCTCTCTCTGTCTCTCTGTCTCTGTCGCTCTCTCTCTCTAAAAATCAATAAAAAAATTAAAAAACATGTGCACTTGTGCTCTCTCGCTCTTTTTCTCATTCTCCGTCTTCCTCTTATCCTTTGACACATTTACATACACACACAAACACCTGGGAGGGGCTAGAAAGGAAAGCCCTTATAAAAGAGAAAAGGAGAAAAGCGGAAAAGAGGGTAAGGGAGGAAGGTAGAATATATTTTATATGAAAGTATTTTCCAAGTTCTTGAAGTTGATGTTCCCATTCACTTAGAATATAGAAAGGCACACACATGTAAATTAACAAAAACAATAAAAATAAAGCAATGAATAATAATGATATTTATTGGCTGCCTTCTACATGCTAGACACACAAGTGCTTCATATATGATGCCTCACTTAATCTTACAACAACCTTATGCCTAAACATCATCATTATCCACATTTTATTGATGAAGAAACTGAAGTTTAGAGTCACAAACTAACACATGTAACACATGGCAGAGCTAAGAATTGATCACAGATGAAGTCCCCAAAGTCCTTATTTTGGCCTTATGAGATCTGGATCTCTAAGCAATATGCTAACTACTCAGGAAATATCTGCAACTAAAGAAAAAGCTGATATAAAACTCTGATTAGAAAGAAGTAAAAGTAGTTCTACAAAAATCTGAGAACTTTCCTTCAAAGAGCTTTATATCAAACTCTAATTTACATTTATTTCATTTATTTCTCTGGTTAAATCGGAGGATTTTATAACTTGTGCCTCAAGTAGTCAATTTAATTCAAGTGAGTTATAGGTTAGCATCATTATAAAAATAAGCATATTCGTTACACTCCTTTCAATGTCATACATACAACAAATTCCAACAGTTTAGTTTTTAATCTATGAAAATAGTATTCTAAGTATACCTTGAATTTGCAGTCGCTTCCTGGATGCTAAACATAAAAATCTATAATAGATGGTAGAATACATGCGTTGTACATGGACTTTACTTTTATTTAGTAAAAGACATAATGATGATGTGGTATTACGTGATAAAGAATGTTCCTGAAATTTATGGGTTTTATTTTCATCATCACCAGGGCACCACCAAGTGGCTGTGCTGTAAGACTCTGACGTACCTTCCATGGTGTTGGTCAAAATGCTTGCGATGCTCATTGCTCTCTGTCTTGCTGTAGGGTCTTCCAACAAATCCATAGACACGTGATAAGAGCTAGACCGTCTCTTTCTTATTTCTGTTTCAGTAGTTGTCCCCTAAAAATAAAATTTCAGGTGAAATAACCACTGTTTTTAAGGGCAGAGAAACGTAAAGCATTCCTATAATATGTGCTACTTAATTAAATGTTCACCATGCTTTCTCTCTAATGAGATGTGGACAGCTCATTAAAACATGGCAGGAACCATCATTCTCTGGAAGTGTTTGAAAGCCCATCAGATTCTTAGTTTTAGGAAATGCCTGGGTTTGCAACTGGGATGGATTTTTCCAATTCTCCAATCTTAGAGCTTTGGGAGAGAGGGACCTTGCTTACTATTGGATAGATAACCTCTTAGCAATTAAGTAATGCCTCCTAGAATTTCAGACTGAAACATATTGTTCCTTGGTTTACTTTCAGAGTGAGTTATTAGCTTTTTATAGACATATATTCATGGGTTTTAATGTACAAAAATAATTTTTAGCTTTCCCTAATATGTCTCAGTAATAGTTTCCTTAAAATATGAATTCCACTATAAAATGCTTATGTTTATTATATACAGGTAACACTTCCCAACATCCTTAATAATAAGACTACATATTATAACTAATCTATAACTTTTTATAGTAAAAAAAAGAAAGAAAGAAAGAAATAAACCCAACTCCATCCATAAAACAATTCATCCTTGGCACTGAAAGTCTAAGACGATAACACTATTTGGTGGTGGGGGGGTGGGCTTTGATTTTTCACAATGTTATGATGATTTGATTCTTTTGTAAAATAAGCTCATCAGAATTTCAACATGGGTGGAAATTTATTCCTACTTTAAGAGATCAATGCCTAATGAAGCTAATTATCACAGAAAAAAGGCAAAATGGGCATTTCAAATCTAGGTCTGAGTGCCAATAACAAATAAGAAGTTACTTTTAGTTCTCTGAAAATTTTCTCTGTTTTTAAAATAACAGTCTAAGGCCCATTCATTTACTTTGACCTTATTGTGGTATGAGCAACATTACTGTTATCAACCTGCATGCCTCTAATGCATACATATGAAAAAACAAAGTTTCCACTCAATTGATATGATTGCAATTAATGGTTATAAACATCCACATATGATACGATACAGTTAATTTTACAGGAAAAGAGAAGTAAAATTAATGAGAAAAGAAATAACCCTTCTCTGAAACTAAAGATCTTTAAATCAAAATGTTGTCACTCAAAATTTAAAATATTTTGCCTGGTCAGAGAGAGGCAAAGTTTTTAAAGGAAAAAAGTAGGCTCGCTTACAGGTCGTCTAGGCCCTTCTACTCTATAGAGAACTGTATGTGCAATAATCCTAGGAATGTCTAATCTTTAATGATAGATACCAAAACCTGTAATGGCATTACCGGGGAAAGTTTTAAAACTAAATTGCTTAAATTGAATTCATGTGCAAAGTACAAGATACCCTGTGTTTTGGAGGGTGTCATTTGCCTGCAGCTGTTCATGTTCTATTCTCATTTCCCCTCCACAGTCTCTCGAAGCTGACTTCTGTCCGCGCTTTCCGCTCACGCGGCACCCAGTGCCCTGCCTCAGATGCTGACTGCGAGATTAAAGGATGGACATGGGGGGACTGGGCATAAAGGGATCACACTAGGCTTTGCTTCAAACTGGCCCCTATTTGCCTTCAGAGATTTAGTCCATCCTTTCTGATAGGACAGGATTTTTATGGTAAATGACTGATCAATGCTAAATATTTTCTGACAGACTGACATTTCCTGTGTACTTAGGCAATGAACGTGTGCATTTGTTTTTGTTTGCTCAGTTAACAAGGTCAGTGATGCTCATACTTCATTATGTGTAAGAATCTCATGGGATGCTTTTCAAGGAAGAAGATTACCTGACTTTGTTCCTCTCAGTTGTTTTTTGCCTGAGTAAGTTTGGATTGACCCAGGAATCTCCATTTTTTTCCCTTTCTTTAAACCACTTTATTGAGGACTGACTGACATGTAAAAAGCTGTATACATGTTATATATAAAACTTGATGAGTTTGGGGGTAGCTATCACAACTTGAACTATCACCAACATCAAGGTCATAAACAATTCCATTACCTTCCAAAGTTTCCTCTCACTCCCTTTATTGTTGCTGTTTCTTTCTTTTTTTGTGTGCTAAAAATACTTAACATAAAATCTATCCTTTTCGCAAATTTTAAATACACAATATAGTACTGTTAACTGTAGGCACCGTGCTCTACAGTAGATCTCCAGGACTTATTTATCTTGTACTACTGAAACTTTGTACCCTTCGGCCATCAGACTCCTGGAAGCAGAGAGGAGAATGGTGCTGTCAAGGGTTGCGGGAGGGGGAAATGAGGGATCTTCAGTTTTAAGAAGCACTTTGGGAATTTTGATGTAAGAGTCTGAAGATGAAGTATACTTTGAGAAACACTGGGTTGAAATGAAATTGTTTGTTTTCTTAGTCATCTCCTTTTCCATTTAAGAAAGTTAAAAATATTCAGTGGGAGGCAATACTGTAATATGGATACAATGTAGGTTCTGTAGCCAGAATATCTGGGGTCAAATCTTAGCTCCACAATGCACAGGCCTCAGCTTCATCCTCTGTAAAGGGGGATAATATCAGTAACTATGATAACGGTTTGTGAGGATTAAATGAATGAACACATGTAAAGTGTTCTGGACAGTGCCTGGTATATAGTTAGCTATGATTATCTTAAAAAAAGTTCACATTCCCTCTGCGTTCTTTCTGGCTTCTTCACTACAAAGTTCTATTTTTTTCATGATTTGATTTGATTCCAGGATACTTGGACATTTCTCTGGGAGAAAGCCATGGAAAGAGGCCATGAAAAAAAAAAGTGAAAAAGATCAATGGCTATTTCTGTAATGCAGGATAAGAAGCTCCACTATTAGGTGAGTGAAAGTTCACTTCATAGGATTTTAATGGGGTTCAAAGAGTTGGTCTAACTATAATAAATAAAAATGTGTAAAAAATAGCAATACAGATTTTTTTTTTTTTTTTTTTGGTGACTGGCTTCTTTTATTGCGTATCATATTTCCAGATTTATCTATGTGGCATCATGAACTGGTACTGCATTCCTTTTTGTGGCCAAGCAATAGTCTTTCGTATGGCTGTACTACATTTCCTGTACCCATGCATCAGTTGGCAGATGTTGGCTGTTTCTGATACCAATGGCCCGCCTGGGGAGGCCTGGGGGAAAGAAGGGGGTCGAGGCAGTGGGTGGGGCGGTGAACGCCCTGCCTCCGTGCGGCGCATCCTGCTCCTCCAGGGAAGATTTTAGTATGATTCAGCAAACTATAAAATACAACAAATGACATTGCTAGAATATTTTTATATGGGCGGATGAAATCTCATTTAATACCAAAGTTGAAAAACAACGTATGTTTTATAAAAGAAATGTCAGTAATATATTCCTGCATGTCCGGTGTTTAGTTGAAACCCTTTTCCATAGGCTTGATTTAGGGCACCTTTGTTTGTCAAAAAGAATTCATAACAGTAATATAAAAATTGGAATCTGCACTCAAAATTATAACACATGACGCTGCCAGGTACTTTGAGTGACCTTTTTACCACACGAATGTACAGTGGCTGTGGTCGTTTGAGTGGGTGCTAAAAACGTGGTAACACTCTGACCTGCGAAGAGAAAGAGCCATGCTCTGCAATACTTAGGTGTATTTAGTAATAGTATCCACTTCCGGTGGAACTATCAAATCCCCTTTTCAAAGGAACGGTGCTAATAAGGTCCTTAAAATAAGCATCGACATCATTTCTTACATTTAACTTGATTTTATTAAATATTATGTTTGATAAATTGTGCTTTTTGGGAAGCTTCATACCCTAGTAATAATGATGAAGGAATACTTCTAATTATATTTTATAATACCCAGACTACATTTGGAAATCATTTGTAGAAAAGTCTGAATAGAAGTATTTGCCAAAAGTTTATAGCTTGATTGAACCAACCCTGGCCTTTGAACAATAGATCCAGCAAAATTCTTAGATGTGGAAACTAAAACATTTCGGCCTGCTCCATCCAGCCTCACCTCCCTTCCCAACAGCCGCAGTTTTCATTGGCCTCACCTCAGGCAGCAGCTGCCCCGCGGGGGAGGTGAGCGCTGACGGGCCCCCCACCAGGGAGACCACTCCGTTGCAATCCACTGCGCTGTGCATCTTCCCGTTCATGGGCAGAATGGGGAGCACCCTGGAGGCACGGCTGGCCTGGCTGACGTTGCTGTGGCGCCGCTCTCCATGTCTGCGTGGTACAAACAGAGAATCTCTTCGGCTGTCGTTGTCCTCAAACGTGCTGTGCTCGTCATCAGCAAAGTCATTCTCCGAGCCAATGTCCTTTGCTCGACCTCTGAAGCTAAAAAGGCTCGCTCTACTGTTGCGTCTTGGAGAGAAAAGGGAGCCACGGATGCTCAATAAAGACTATGAGCAACGAGAAAGAAAACAAAAAGCAGATGAACAAAATTAAGAGCTGGCATCCTGAAAAACAGGAGACTTGATTCATTGCTTCAGAATTGCTGACTTATCTACAGATCAGTCATCGGGCAGGTGGAACCAGGGGCTCTTTTGGTAACTGCTGGTGGTCCAGAACTCCCCACTAGGTGCACCTCTTTCATTTTGCTTTCCTTTTCTTTTCTCCCTTGCTTCATTTGTCATTTTCTGTCATTTTCTTCTACTTTACCCATGCCTTAAGATAGTCACAAGCACACCTCAACATTGTTTAGTCCACTTACTGGCACTGCAAATTGAAATTTTTGCCAGATACCGCTCCCAAAGCTTACCTGATTTAACAATCCAATGGAAAGCAATTAAATACACACGTACATTTAGAGTTTTTGAAGCCAAAAATATACCCAGTGAGAGCTCACTACTGACCACGCCCTGATGCAGATCTTACCACAGAGGAAAATAAATTCATCTTGCTAGTAGGTCTGTTTAATTATAGTACAAAGAGAAGCTGCTTCCCTGCTCTTTGCATATTTTGTGATGTCTTCATGAATAAATTAAACAAATCAAGCTGAAAGAACTGTATGATTCATTCCCTGATTTTCACTCTTCGATATTAAGAAATCTGAAGAGCACCATATTTACAAAAACCTGGTTTTCACTACGTACCTGGTCACAGTCATTTAACAATTTTCTAACTGGCTACATTGTCACAACCATTGTGCAGTTTACTTGATTCTTAAGTGCAGCAGCATTGAACACAATGAATCACTTCTTGTTTATTACTAGTCTACTTGTGTAACCTCCTTGTAGTGAACTTGTTTTTTTTTGCTTATCTAGTATCTATTTCTCCTTCTTCTGTTGACAGTACCCTGATTATCCTTGAGAAATGATCTTCAGGGGAACCGCTGACCCAGGCGTAGCCCATGACTGTAGAGAATGGATTAAAGATGGTCCATTCACAGCCACCTCTTTCTTTTATAATTGTTGGGAAGGAGGTGTATTTTAAATTAGGGTTGGTAAAAATATTGAACATAAGTGTGGAGCTGCAGTGGTCATCTTGCCACTGTGTTGAAGGAACCTAGGCTGAGATACAGAGAAATACTTTGTCATAATAGGTTTTGAGCCCTTGGGTCCAGCCATGCTTAAAGCTACTCACAGATATTATTTATATAATCTAAAAAGTTCTTTTTTAAAAATTAAACAAGGCTGGACTGGATTCCTATGATAATTGATTGGATTCTTATGACTATTAATAGAAAGAATACTAATTTAAATACTATTAGTTTGATTTTTTTCTCTCCAAAGGATTTAAAGCTACCTAAAAGTATTATTTATACCTATATTTCTTTTTACATTTTCTGACCAGTATGTTTTCATTTTATTTTAAGCTAAAGAGTAATTTTTATCAATAATGCATATAAAAATCTGTAATATTTTTATAAACTTTAAACACTGTCCTATGCTATGTGATCCTATCACTATTTACAGAAAGAAGCACATCTAAGAAGACTGATATGCTCCCCCAACCGGAGTCATTTCTCCCTTTCTTGTTTCCATATTTTTTTTATCTTATTATCAATGTCATTAGTAAGATTTATTGTTTTCCATATAAGCAGTTATTTTTTAAGTCTCTCTTAGACTACTCAATTTCTTTCATGCCTCTCTCTTCACAAGGGACTTTGAATTAGCTGTAAGGACATAATAGCTACAGGATTGATGACCTACTGGTTATCATTAGCTCAAAAAGAAAGGTAGACAAGAAATGGCAATATGGTTTGGCAATAAGAATAAAGTAGAAATTATTTACATGAATCAATTTTAGTAAGAGTTTATATTTTAAATAACCAGTACTCAACTCAATGAGAGGCAATAGAAGGGTTGGAGGAAAATAAGTTACAAAATTTCACACAGTTTCTCAAGGCTCAAAGGTGAATTATGCCATATAAGAGCATAAGTCACACATGACAGCTATGTGAAAAATGACTGTGTCCCATCTGCTAGCATCAATTTCTATTGCTTACCTCAATTATGTGAATCCATTACAATCAAATGTTGTGCCATAAATAAAGGATGGTCAGTAAGAAAAATCTCCCATACCAAATGAACCTCTAATACACAAAACAACCTGTTTTGGTATAAAATAGGGAGGAAAATAACTTAAGAAGGTTAACTGTATCTTTAAAAGTTTCAAAATAAAACATCCAGATTTTCTTAAGACTTGGTTAGTGATTGAACAGTGGGCTTCCTTCTCTCCCTTATTCTGTACTAACAAGTCTAATTGAAGTCTAAGAGATATTTCAAACAATTCATCTGCTCTACTGAGAAAATTATAATCTTGCAGTAAAAGCCTACATTACATTTTTTTCAACATGAGAATAGAAAGGATTACCAACACAATTGCCTTTCCATTATGTCAAACAATAGCTTTTAATACTTTGGGGTCTTGAACTTTTGAAAAATCTAACAAAAGCAATGGACCTTTCATCACTGTGCCCAGGTTAAGCACTCCTACCTAGCTTGACATTTTCAGTGTTATTTCCAGAAATTTGCAAAGTAGGATTACTGTGAATTCAAGATTCTCTGTTTCCCTCTCTCCCTCCCTCCCTTCTTCCCTTCCTCTGTCCTTCATTCTTTCTCTCTCTTTTCCTTCCTCTCCCTTGTCTCTGTCTCTCCCTCTCTCCATTTCCCTCTCCACTTTCTTAGCTATTTGTCTGACTATTTCTTTATCAGGTTAAAAAAAAAGTCTTTCACTCTTCAAAAAAAAAAAAAGATATCACTTAAGAAACAAATATCAATTTAAGCCAGGCATTCCAAGTTGTATAAATCAGTGATCACTTGCAATGCCCAACTAGCTAGGAAATAGAGGTATGAAGAATTCAGTACTGGGAAAATGTTATTTCTTTGAGCAATATTTGCAGAAGGAGGCAGGAAAGAGCCTAAGCATTTAAGGTTTAACTATTTTACCAAGAATTTAGTTTTATTGGATTTGATATAAAGCAAACTGGAGAGACTCTGTGGTAACTGCTGATTTCCAGTTTCAAATTTAGGAAATTTTACCTCCTGTAGCCTATCTTCACCCCTTCCTCCTGCCCCCTAACTCTTCCTGCCCTTCCTTCTTTTCAAAATGATCAATGCTACAAAGGGGGATTTGGTTTTTAAGGAGCTAAGATTTATTAAGATTAATGTCTCCACTAACGGAATCTCAATGACTATGACAACAATATGAATGAGAATGAGTAAATGTTGGTATTTACTTAAAAGCAAACCCCATTCTAAATATTAACTTAAACCCACTAATCCTTTGACTTATTTCATGATGTTATTTGGACTTGGAATGAGTCAGACTTACCTATAAAATATTTAAACACATTAAACATAAGGTTAGACTGTGTATAATATTAAATGTGCGAACAGCAAGTATAGTTCTAAATATACATATCTTTTAAATGAAATTAAATTTTGTTAACAATTTTTAAAGTATCCTTTCTATTGTCCCAATAAAGTAGAAATTTAATTACCCAATATCATATAGTTATTAAGGACTGAGGTGGTATTTAAATTTAGTCTGACACAGAAATTCTTTATTTAATTACTGAGCCTAAAAAATAGTGAGAATAACAGTATACAGAGCTGCTATCATTAATTATGACTGTGTAAAAAGAGGGCCAAGTACAAAATAGGCACTGAACAGCTCACCCATTCCCTTCACATCTTCAGACTGGAGATGATGATTATAGTACCGAGGCTGTAGTGAGGGGTTTAAATGAGTTTATGTTGCAGGTTGCAACACACCATGTAAGTGTTAGTCATTATAGTTGCTATCACGATTCCTGTTCTAGTCGTTATCGTTATTATATAGATACTAAGGTTTTACTAGGGGTGAAACTGTCTGCTAAGAAGCTGTATATTTCTGATAATTCTCTTGGTCATTTCAAAGACAATTAAAGATCCTAAATTTCAAAGTTTCCGCAGTTTGGGTTGGTATCTAAGTCAGAGGCATACAGTGAATATTGACTATATAAAACAGGGTATTCTTTCAATGTCCTTCCCGCATTAAACATGAGACAGAAATAATCAAGAGCAATTAAACACCACTGTTCATTTAGTATCATAAATATTTCGTAGTGTATGGCTACATAGGAATTTTGGCTACATTGTAGAAAACTTTTGCCTCAGTCCCCCTTGGAAAGGGCATGAAGAATGCGCTCTTCAGGAGGTTTCCAGTCAAGATAGCGGCGTAGCAAACGCAGTAGTCAGAACCTCCCACAACCACATCAGAACTACAACTGAACTACAGGAAACTCATCATTGAGAACCACCTGAAATCTAGCAAACAGAGAAGTCCTATAACCGAGCATTTAAAGAAGAAGCCACATCGAGGCTGGTAGGCGGGTGGAGACACAGAATGAATTCGACCCACACCCACATGTGATGTTTAATAATTGGGAGGGATATCTCAGCTATGGGGGTCCTCTCTGAGGAATTAGGGGCCCTAGCACAACACCAGATCTCCCAGTCCAGACTTCCAGTCCTGGGAAAAGAAGTCTCCATAATTTCTGGTTGTAAACAGTGGTGACTGTGGCTGAGTGAGATGGAGGGACCTTAGGAGTCCCAGTTCCTTTTAAAGGGCCCAGACATAGACTTACTGAGACTCACTCACTCTGAGCCCCAGTGCTGGGGCAGCAGCTTGAAAGGTGCCAGACACATACAGGGAGGAATCAAATTGTTTGGCATTAGGGTGAGAGCTGGAGGGTAAGTTTTCTCCCAGACAGAAGTGCTGGCAGAGGCCATTGCTTTTTTGCCAAGCCCTCCCCGGCAGAGAGCTGTCAGGCAGGTGTTGTATCAGAGTTCCCGTCAGCCTTGCTAACAGAGTTTAGCCTGCCCTGGTGATTCCCTGAGACCCCACCCAACTTTTGGGTCCATCCCAGCCATTTCCAGAGGCTTTTCCATACAAATGGTCTGTTTTGGCTCATGCGGCCGACTTTCCTAAAACCTTTCAAGCAAGCAGCCTCTGGCTTCCGTGTACCCCATACTTCTTGCTAAGTGGCTGTTGGCCTGGCACTAGCAGCAGCCAGCCATGGTTTACAGTGTGGTCTCTCCTGGGCACCTCCAAGCCCAGCACGAGCAGCAGTCATCTGCAGATTACTCTGTAACTCCTGCAGGGTGGTCCTGTGCATGGTACAGGTGGCAGATGACCTTGGCTTGTACCTCCCATGAGGCTTTAGAGTCAGTGCTCCTGGTGGACAGCTTCAGACCACAACAAAGCACCACCCAAAGCTTCCACAAATGACACACTCAAGGGGTGAACTCAGTGGGTACCTGAGCCCTGCTGAAGTGAGTTCTGCTCTGTGGTGTTGGTCCCTGCAGAGAAGATCCTCCACAGTGGCTGAGGCCAATCCTTGCAGCCCACTGATGTGCCAGCAACGATCAAGGCTCAATTACAACAGGCGGGCACACAGCCCACACAAAGACGGGGGTGTACCTGAAGAACCCAGCTCAGGTGACAAAAGAAGCTACTTGTAGTAAGTGTTGTGGGCCCTACTACATGAGGACACTCTACCAAGACTAGGAGACATAGAAGCTCTCCTTAATACACAGAACCAAACACAGTGAGGCAGCCAAAATGAGGTAACAAAAAAACACCCCCCCTCCAATAAAGTAACAGAACAAAACTCCAGAAAAGGAAGTAAGCAAAATGGAGACAGGCAATCTACTAGATGCAAAGTTTAAAACACTGGTTATAGGGGTGTTTAATGAACTTAGTGAGAACTTCAACAGAGATAGGAAACCAAAAAAAAGCGATTAAAAAATTTAAAAAAAACCCAGAATCAGTAAAAAAATGAGCAGTGCATTATAGGGAAACCACAGTAGAATAGATGAAGCAGAGGATCAAATCAGTGGTTTGAAAGATAAGGAAGCAGGATACACTCATTGAGAACAGCAAGAAAAGAATCCAAAAGAATGAAAATAGTGTAAGGAGTCCCAGGGGCACTTCAAGCACACTAACATTTGCCCCATAGGAGAGCTGGAAGGATAAGAGAGAGAGCAAGAAATTCAAAACCAATTTGAAAAAATAACTTCGGAATACTTCCCTAACCTGGTGAAGGAAATGGACATGTAAGTCCAAGAAGCAGAGTCCTAACAAGATGAACCCAAAGAGGTCCACACCAAGACACATCAAAATTAAAATACCAAATGTTATAAACAAAGAATCTTATAAGCAGCAGAGAAAAGCAGTTAGTTACCTACAAGGGAGTTCCTATAAAACTGTCAGCTGATTTCTCAACAAAGACTTTGCAGACCCGGAGAGATTGGTGTGAAATATTCAAAGTGATGAAAAGCAAGGACTTGCAACCAAGATGACTCTACCCAGCAAAGCTATCATTCAGAATCAAAGGACAGATAAAGAGCTTCTCAGACAAAAAAACAAAAAACAAAAAAAACCCCCAAAAAACTAAAAACAAAAAACTAAAGGAGTTCATCACCACCAAACCAGTATTACAAGAAATATTAAAGGATATTCTTTAAGAAGAAGAAAAAAACCCCATAAAGAATATAAATAATTAAATGACAATAAATACATATATATCAACAATTACTTTAAATGCAAATGGATTAAAAGCTCCAATCAAAAGACATAGGGTGGCTAAATGGATAACAAAACCAGACCTCTACATATGCTGTCTACAAAAGACACATCTCGGATGAAAGACACACAGACTGCAAGTACAGGGATGGAAAGAGATATTTCATGAAAATCTGGGAATAGGGGCAAAGCTCGGAGATTGGGGCAAAGCTGGGTAGCCATGCTTATACCAGACGTAACAGACTTTAAAACAAAGGCTATATAGCAAGAGATAAAAAAGGATCCAGCAATTCCACTTCTGGGTATTTATTCAAAGAAACCCAAAATACTAAATCAAAAAGACATGCATCCATATGTTTAGTGCAACATTATTTATAATAGTCAAGATATGGAAGCAATCTAAGTGTCTATCAATAGATGAATGGATGAAAAAGAAGTGGTGCATATATACAATGGAATATGACTCAGCCATAAAGAAGAATGAAATCTTGCTCTCTGCAAAACATGGATGGAGCTAGGGGGTATTGTGCTGAGTGAAATAAGTCAGACAGAGGAAGACAAATGCCAGATTTCACTTACATATGGGATCTAAAAACAAAATACATGAACAAGCCAAACAGAAACAGACTCATAGATATAGAGAACATTTTGCCAGTTGCCAGAAGGGAGGGTGATTGGGGAGATGGGTAAAAAAGGTAAAAGGATTAAGAAATACAAATTGGTAGTTACAGAATAGCTATGAGGATATGAAGTACTGCATAAGGAATACAGTTAATAATATTGCAATTTCTATATATGGTGTCAGATGGGTACTAGATTTATCGAGGTGATCACCTTGTAAGTTAAATAAATGTCCAATCACTTCATACACCTGAAATTAATATAATATTGTATGTTGACAGTAACTGAAAATTTTTTTAAAAATGTACTCTTCAAATGAAGTTTGCACATGGGTGGGAACACATGCATGGGTGGCCTGAAAGAATTCATGATTCTCTTCTAGGAACCTACCACTCAGAAAAGCCACAGTTCACCTAGTTTAGACACAGCAGCTAGAAAGGGTAGGGAAACATCTGCTGATAATTTAGTATGTGGAGAAGTGCCCCAAGATGTTTGAATCTTTAATGAAACCTCAAAAACCATAAACCTTCCCCTACCCAGTGGAATTTATGCTCTAAAAATGCATTCCTGGTATCCAAAATTTGTGTGGAAGAAAAGGGGCTCTATGGAATGTAACTTCACAGAGTGATCTGATCATAAATTTCTGATTGGGCAGATCATGGCTGTAGTCATGCCCCAGGCATATAACTTCTTTAATAAAAGGCTTATCTTTGCTGTAAGGAAGCCCTGTCCATTGTTTCTGTGCATTTAAGTTAACACACTTTAGAAATGGCCCCCTTTCAGACCCTTCCTCCTAACAGCTGATCACCCTTTCAAACACCTCCTTCTAAACCATGAGAGCACATTACCTTAATTAGTTTATAATCTGATTCCCCACCTTGCTTTCTCCCAACTTTATGTAATCTTCCTTACATTCCTTCCTTAATTCAAGTGCATAAACGAAATTGCAAAACTGTTATTCTTGGGAGCAAGTGAGATCTTACTTCTCCACTGTGGAGAGTAGGACCAATAAAATGGCATTGGTCTGGTCGAGATAACATAAAGTATATAAAACAAAATGGAGTCACTCATGTCAACCAAGATGGCTGCCAGTCATCCATGACATTTTGATTCAAGGGGAAACTACCTAAGTCATGTTAGACACATCTAGCAAGGAGATACACCTAAGATATCTGCACACGTAATCAGAACAGCAATGCTTACAGAGCAGAACCACCCCATAGATAGGCTTCTGGGGAAAGTCTCCACTTCCCATTAGGGGTGCCAAGACACTTATCAAGAGACCCAGAAGGGTAGCATACATGACCCACAAGGGCATAGCTGAGGCAGGTTCCAGACCACTGCTGAGACAGCTGAGCCCCACATACCAGAGCGCTGCTTTATGCCATGCTGACCTCTTTTGGCACTGGCCGCCGGAGGCCCTGCCCTGCCGGGCTGAGGACTTCGCCTGCCAGGCTGCCCACTGGGCTTTGGAGATCATTCCTTGCAAGATACCAATGACCCCCTTGCTCTCCATGCTGTCTCCCAGACCTGCAGACTGAGACTCTGGGACTCGGGTTTGTTATCCCCCAATTCTCTCATGTGATGTTATTACTGATTATTTCTGATTAGTATTGTTATTAAGTTAGTATAGATTTGGATTAAATCTGCATTAATAAAAGCTGAGTGAACCTGTGTTAATAAAATGCGAGTGAAGAGCATTGTCACCTATGTTGGCTCCCTGTTATTTCTTGGTGCTAGTGTCACTTGCAGGACTGGTGGTCACACAGGTGGCTTGGCACTTTCAGTTCTTAAGGCCCAGGTCAGATGATCTGAGCAGGGACTGAAGGCTGACTTACAGGAAAGATTATATTGCAAACATGCGGCCACGGTACCCACATACGTCCTCAATTTAACTCTTATGAAAAATTCTCTACAGGTTTGGATGTTTCTTACATCAACAGTTGTAAAGCTCACAAATTCTCTGAGTTCGTAGTCACAGCACTTTCCAGTCATTACCGTTCTGAAAGCATTCTGCCACCCAGGGGGAAGGCAGTTTTATTTCTATCAAATTCTGGCATATCTTTAAAATAACTGGTTGTTATGAAAACGAAACTTAGGTTATCTAGTATTTTTACCTGGTGAGGAGAAGAAAATCTCTTTTCATACGTCAGCCTGCTTCCTTCTAAGGAAAAATGGAAACCTTTTCTTCTAATGCTGTCTTCAGATTCAGATTTGCGGACCCTGTCTTCCTTCTCCCCTTCTCCAGATTGTTCTTTCTGTTTCTTTTTCTTCCTTCTGTTTTTCAGCTCTTTTTCACTCTTGGAGCTCAGCTTCGATGCCACTGAAGAACTCTCTGAAAAAACTCCTATCCCGCCCGCACCACTGAAGTCTCTTGACTCAGCAGATGCCGCGGCAGCTGCTGCCTAGAAGAGCAGGGAGTAAATGGTGATTGCGTATAAACTTTGAGCAACTCCAGCCGTGTTACTGCGTAATTTACCCTCAGCATCATGAATATGGTCTTGAAGAACAATGCTCCATTCTGGTACGTATTTTGGGAAACCATACATTGCCATTAGACCAATTAAAGAATTAAAATTAACAGACAGGTGGAAGCTGATATACATGGCTGATAAAAACCTTCAAGCTCTGGCCTCACACTATGCTTCCTAATTATCTAAGAATGTGAATAAGACGTTTAAATGTCATAACATTATTTTGTTTTTCTGATTTAAATAGTATCTTAAGAAGGTAAGAATTTAAGAATTAAAGGTTTCCTATTTTAACCGGATCCACCTACCTTCATTTGACAATGACTTTAGTGCCAGTCTAAATTACCAAATTTAATGTCAAGTGTTGTTTAATTTTAATGAACCCTTTTCCTCTTTGACTTAAATTATTTCACTAAGAAATGCACAACAAAATCATATTACAGATTGTATGTAAGAAAATCCCAGATTATGGCATCTGAATAAATTTATAAATTACAACAGTACAGTTTCTGGAAAGGTGCAGTATTCAATTTTGTTGTTGCAACCCTAGTATATTTTATTTATTTGGCCTTTATTCCATATTTAGGATACTTAGTTTTAAAAGAAAACTGTACTCAAGATCCAAGAAAAACCCCAAAATAGGCAATCAGATTAGTTAATGCCATTAAGTCAAGCAAACATAATTAGAGACATTCTTGCCTTATTTTGAAACCTCATCAAGTACAAATTAAAGGACTTCCAGGGAAGAGGCAGAGACTGCAGGGATTTACTGTTGCTCACACATTAGTGTTTTCCTTATACAATCCACAAACTTGCATTTAAATGCTCTTCAAAGAGAAAATCAATATTGAATGGGAACTTGTCTTTCCAGACTCTAGAAAATAATCTCAGCTTGACTCCAGTTTTCTGACCTTTCCCACCTCTAGTGACCTAAGGAAAAAGCAACTATAATTTAATTCCTCTTCCCCAGATTAAGAAAATACTTTGATTGAGGGCATGATGGGCTAACTACCTTGTGAGCCTGGGTAAATGAAGGGTTACGGAGAAACAAGTGTCAATAAAGCAATTATAAATCTCCATGTTTTCATGCCATTAGTATTGACAGTAATTATCAAAATAAAACAATAATCTCCAAAAAAGCAAATAGGCTCCTAGCACTTACCAAACACATATGGCACGTGTCAAATATCAATTTAACCACTGCTGATGTTGTTTCCTGAATGCCACTCGCCTTGTGGTCAGAGAATTGAGATAAGTAAACACAAAAGAGCTCAACGTTTGTTAATTATACCTGAGCTTCTTCCTGTTGCTTTTTAAGCTGTTCGAGCATCTGCTGAAATTCAGCCTCTTTCTGCTCAGCCTCCTCGAGTGTGGCCTGATTCTGTTCCTCATAGGCCATGGCCACCACAGCCAGGATCAAGTTTATCAGGTAGAATGAGCCCAAGAAAATGACCAGCACAAAAAATATCATGTACGTTTTCCCAGCAGCACGTAGTGTCTGCAAAACGAAGGAGATATGTTATTAGCCATTCTATAGGATGCTACAAGCTCACACTCTAAGTAATAAAGTATTTTACAGCAATTCTCTTCATCTCAGTATTTCATGCTTCCCAGAAGAATCACTTCATCTGTTCTCACCAGTTGATAAAGATTTTCCCAGAAGTCTTGTGTCATGAGACGAAATAAGGACAGGAAGGCCCAACTAAAAGTGTCAAAGCTTGTGTAGCCATAGTTGGGGTTTCTACCAGCCTTCACACAGATGTATCCCTCCGGACACTGGCTGAAATTAGGTTAAAGCAAAGAGAGGAAGTCAGTAACTGCAAGCCTGCTGGCTGTCTTTCCGGTTTTTATACATGCCAATTCCTGTTTCATACAACACCAGCCAAAAGCGGATTTCTCTCACCTTCCCCAGCACTTAACCCAGCGCTATGTGGACTGGTTTGCATAATAACAGAATCTATTAAGTCTATTTGTGAATTCCTCTGTGATTCATAATTGTCATTACTGTATTTATCACATCTCCATATAAAAGCAGTCATATCGTGATTAATATCTTTAGGGACTGGTGGACATGAACAGAAAAATAAGTCTACAGAGAAAAAAATCAGTTTTCACTGAAGATATCTAGAGGCAGAGGTGTGTGTGTGAGTAGAGAACAGGGCTGAAGAAAAGATCAGCGGGGGACACTGAAAGGGGGAAATGAGTCTGCATAGTGGAGAGGTCATAGGACCTTGAAGGCTAAGCTGACCTGTACTCCGGATTGTGCCTGACATTTCTGGGCTGCATGATCTGGGGCGGGTTTCCTAACCTTGCTGATCTTCAGGCACCTAATAAAGTTCTAGTAACTGAATCTGTCTCACAACCATATAAGCATTGAATAAGATATTGTATGTGAAGCATTTAGAACAGTACAGACAAGGAATTAAAAGAAGTCTCTTTTACTTATCACTGTAATCTGAAGATAAGGGCAGTACAATTTTTAACATATGAGCCAAATGCAAAACCTATAACCATTGAACATTTTGCTACAGGTATTAGTTACTAATATCCACACTTTTCATCTTTCATAGAAAGAACAATGAAAAGTGCTTATTGAGTGCTACAGTAGCTGTACATTTGCTAATCCATTTAATTCTTACGGCCACCCTATTATTATACCCATTTATCATATAAAGAAACTATAAGGCAAAGACATGTAACATTATATGGTGGAGTGAAGATTTGACTCTATGCAAACTCTCCAGTCTATGGCTAAAGTACGCCAGGACATATATATACTCACCATGCCTCAGATACTGACATTGTTTTCAGATTTTGTACAATGTAAGCCACGGAGACCACATTAGCATACAGGGTGGGACAAAAGTAGGTTTTCATTTGTTCATATGGAAAATAATATGATAATTAATATATAATAATACAAGAATAAACTTTGGTTTGTGTACTCACAACTGGAAACCTACTTTTGCTCCACCCTGTGGGTAAAATGTCACAGTTATAAAAGTACATGCTTATAAACTCTATTAACTTAAGCTTTATATACATATGTACTACTTTTCCATTTTCCTTTGAACTAATTTGGAGGATCAGCTGTGACCTAGTATGGAAAATTAATTGCTGCATATGAGTGTGTGAAGGAAGTGAGAATCCACACTTATTACAGCTATTTTGAGATTCAGTGCAAAGTGGAATTTATGAAGGGCTTTGACTGAGGATTGAGCAGGGGTCAGGTGGGTGGGAGATGGCAAGTTATTTAAGCTGAGGGAGCACTGTGGACTGAACTCAATATGAAACATCACTTACCCTGCATCTGAGCTGTTGCCACAAAGCAGAGCATCGTTTTGCCCATCCAGAAAATAAAAGTGACCTATTTAAAGCGTGAGGAATAGCATCATTAAGAAACCCTCAAAAACACTTCAGCCATTGTGTCTAGATAATAAAGCTTGCAATTTTCAACTCTATTGAAATGAATAAAATAACAAATATATATGTGGCTAAATAAAAATATTTTAATAATAATTAAGTGATAAAAACATATCAGAACATAACATTTTAAATAAATGTATTTAGGAAATCGGTTTGAAAAATTTTGGAGGAAATAAATATAGCATTCTTACATCAGTATTTATTGTAAAGAGAAACTCAAATTGCTTGAGATACTTCAAAAAGAGCTGCCAAGTGACGGCTGTCTTCTTGGCAGAAAAAAGAAATGTGAAAGAAAGGTGAGCCTATTTCCTTCTAAATCCTTTCATGCAAGTAAAATTTTACTTTGCAAATACTTTTTGCCTGGACTTCGAATAGATTCAGGCATCATTATTCTACCAATGTTAACTTAATTTCCTTTAAAAAGTGGGTGTAGGTGTTTGTTCTGTCTATGATACTGTAAATAAGTGTTTTATTTTGGGTTTTGATTCGATTACTATCTTTCAAATGAAAAAAAGTAAACTTGTTTCTCTGGAGATACATATTTTCTAGATATATCTGGTCCTTATTCTTATGGAATACCTTACATATAACTTTAATAAGTTGAAAAGATGATCGCAAGAAATATACACATACATTAGCACATATATGTATATACTCACATAGAAATGCACACATGCACACATTTAAAAAACCACACACATATATTTCACAAAAATTATTATGATTGTTTTTAGGGGTACTGAGTCAATATTCAAGAAACATGCTAATATATTATGCAGGGAAATTTGGTTCATGATTTTGCAAAAAAGTTTTTATCCTTACCTCACAGCATATATCAGAAATAATTCTAGATTTTTAAAGATTTAAAAACAAGTTTATTAATATGATACAAAGAATATATAGGGCTTTTAAATATAGACTATATGGGTGACTGCTTTACATGAAGAATATCTAGGTGAATATTTTTATTATCTCTAAATACAAATTTTTTCGATACTAAAGTACAGAAAAAATTTTAAAAATTAATGACACCATCGCCAAAAAATCAAAATCACTTAGGCTTCAAAAACAAGATGTAAGATTAGAAACCAGCTGGGGAATATATTTACCAAAATAAAGTTACTAGATAAATTAAAGAGTTCATATGAATTCCCTAAAGTATACTATCACCTGATAGACTAATGAGTTAAAATAGTAACAGATATTTCACATTATATAAAACAAATAATGTGCTAATGATACTGATAAACATATCTTTAAAATTTTACTGTGTTAATAATTACAAACAAGAGGATATACATTTTCTACTACTAAGAGCTTTTAAAATATGCTAATTGCCAATATTAGTGAGTGGTCTTAACTCTCTGGAGAACAATTTGGCACTGTCCTCATAGCCTTAATCTGGTCATACCTTTGACCCCCAAATATTCTGTTAATAATAATTCATCTGAAGGTAACAATTAGAAATAGAGAAAATATTTATGTGGAAAGATTATCATTGTGTTGTTATTATAATATTAATAAATGTAAAACCTCATAAATAATGGAATCATTTGTTTTATTTATTCATTTATCCAATGAATCTTAATCTCCCCAATAGAAATCTTTTAAAAAATTTTATTTATTTATTTACTTTTAGAGAGAGGGAAAGGGAGAAAGAGAGAGAGAAACATCAATATGTTGTTGCTTCTCATGCACCCCTATTGGGGACCTGCCCTGATTGGGAATCTAACCACTGACCCTTTGCTTCTCAGCCCGGTGCTCAGTCCACTGAGCTACACTAGCCAGTGCCCAATATAAATCTTTATAAGTGTATTCTTAATAAGAGGGACAAGGGGCAAGCCAAGGAACACAAACAGAGGACTCATGGGCACAGATAATGGGGGGGTGGTGGAATGACTGTGGGAGTGGGGGGGGATGGGGCAGGGGACAACTATGGGGAAAAATGTGGGACAACTGTAACTGAACAATAAAAAATAAAAAAAAAATAGAGTGACAACACACACACACACACACACACACACACACACAAGAATACTACCTTAAAATATTAATATACTGCGAGAAGGAATAAAATTTCATATGGTTCTAAAAACCATGAAGGATACTTCAGAATAAGTATTCCAAGTGGAGCACTGATAATCAAGGGATCAATGGAAGTTGGCTAGCTAATCGTACATGGAGAGGATGGGAGATGGAAATCCAAATGATGGGGGGGCTGGTTTCAATAGGAAGAAATTATACCAAAGTATATGTCATCATAAATGTGTTTTGATGCCCATCCCTAAAATAAAATCAAACTATACTGATAAACAAATCTAAAACAATTACTGACACCAAAGGAATATATTGTAACAAGAATATTGAGAAGGTAGGTTTTGAGTTTACATTTTCCATCAGCAGTGAGCTGATAGCTGGATTGGGGTTATTTAACATTCTGATGAGGACACAAATTCAGTTTCATCTTGGCGAGTGGTTTTTCTATTTCCAGGTACATCATATGGACTCAATGCATATATTGAGTCAACCAAATAGGGCCAAGTTATTTTTCCCCAGTCTTCTTAAAAATACATTTCAGCATAAAATTCTGAATAGTTCAAACTGCTGGTTTATTTAAGTTGGTTGAAAACTCCTGATCAGGCCTACCAAATAAAGACAGCTTAATGTGGTATTGCTTTCAACACTGATTTAGGAAAAGATAACACATTTTCAAATGATAGTTTTTATCATGTTGATTGATAAATAAGGAGAAAGAAGTAAGGTATTAATTTCTGTATCACGTGTACTGATTTAACTTACATTGGTCTAAGTCATTTGGTTCACATAAAAATTGAGACAATTTCCACTATGGATTTTTTTAATATTTAAAAGACTAAACAAGTTAATGGTTAAAGAAGAATATCTTACTTTTATCTTCAATATATTCATCCCAGTTAAACATGCTCACTGTCCTATTGAAAGTGGTACCGTTCCCATCCAATGAGCTATTAAAGAAGGAAGTGATGTTTATTTCAAAGGAAGAGTTATCTGGGGGCCATTGCAAACATTTATTCCGCAGGTTGCCCATGAAGAGCTGCAGTCCGATCAGCGCAAAGACGCTCAGACAGAACACAGTCAGGATCATGACGTCAGAGAGCTTCTTCACCGACTGGATCAGGGCCCCCACGATGGTCTTCAGGCCTATAAATAAAGCCAGAGGGAGAAATTTAAATATACTATTTAGCAGTATTTTACCAACAAAAACATCATGAGCTTGTCCTGGAAAATAAAGATGTCATGCAGAATGCCAAGAATATTAGTTTAATGTTTGTGATTGAATAACATTTTCATGAAAAGCCTGCTAGCTGGTGAAAATGAATGAAAGCAGAACTTGTATGTTCATTAGAAAACTGTAAATGGAAATGAATCAAACTGTAGTTCCAAACACTCCTTAGAACAAAATAATGTTTTTGTTATTCATGCTTAAACATCAACCTTGTGTAAATATTTTGCTTTTATTTGCAGATGTCTTACTCCCTTACCTTAGTGGTTTTAGAAAAAATCTATATGAATAGAGTAGTAATAAATCATCAAGTCAACTGAATTATAAGGTTATATGTTTCCGAATTCTGCAAGCTTGAGTACAGGTTAAAAAAGGAAGACATCTGAAAACTGCGCCCCATGCAATACTCATGCTGTCCTTTGCTCTTTCATTTACCTGGAGAGAAGAAAATTACCAGTTTTTGACCGAAATGGTCAAATTTGCATCAGTTTGAATGTCTCATAGTTCTATGAGGAAAGCTTGATGTTACAGGATGCAGACCAGATAGCCTGTTACTGCAAATGCCTCATGCAAAAACTTGTTAAACTCAAAGGCTGATTTAGAACAGCTTTAAAAAAAGCAACTAGTAAAAGCAAAGAATCAAATCCATCCAAAATATGATGTACCGATTCTTGCTTTTTTACATATTTATTTGCAATAGGTCACAAGCAATAAGGCTTACGCACAAAAGCTGTGATTGTAGCACCAATGCAGCTAAACTCAGCCTCGGTGTTTAACCCAGCTCTCACCTGGAATGACTGAAATTGTTTTCAGTGCTCGGAGAACTCTGAATGTTCTCAACGCTGAGACATTGCCCAGGTCCACAAACTCTGTCACATATCTGCAATAGGGAGTTCACACACAAACACAATGACAAAACACAAGAAACAGTTGGAGATATAAGGGGCCTACCACCTTATACCAGTTTCTTCTTACCTGGAATTACAGAAATAGTTTTCAAAGCTCTCAAGACTCTGAAAGTTCGAAGAGCTGAAACATTGCCTAGGTTTACAAATTCTGTTACATACCTGTAGAATTAAATCAGAGTTATTCAGAATTTAGGGAAATCTAAGTCTATGTTGGTCTTACATTAAGACCTTTTCAACTTCAACGAGTGTTGCCATCAGATTTCCCAATTAAGAGAAAAATGGCATTGTTATTAATCATAATCTCTGTTACTTGGGAAACTGTCATTTTACAGTGCTAACTGAAATTAAAGCCACATAATTATTATGAGAGTTCCTAATTTCTCCAAAGTATGTAATTTAATTGGAAGAAAAATATTATAAATTCACATGATAACTATGAAAAATGCTTGATCTATCAAGGGAAGCCACTGAAGAGAAATATAGTGTAGGCTCCCACCAATGATTTATTCTTCCGGGATGGAAGGTGTATTAAAATACTTACGCGAAAGTAATGACTGTGAAATCCAACCAATTCCATGGATCCCGTAGAAATGTGAAATCTTCTAAACAAAAGCCCCTTGCAAGTATTTTTATAAGTGATTCAAAAGTATAAATTCCTGTAAAGGTGTACCTGGGAAAAAATAGTCAAGCCCACATTAAAAATTTAGTAGGTAATTTACATGGACATGTCTTAAAAGAAACTTAAACAACAAAAAATAGAGGCTTCTGTATGGGTCTCTATCCATCTTCCTACAATGTAGAGTGTAGGTAGGGTTTAAGGCAGAAAGAAACATTACATTTTGAAAGGCATTCTCTTTGACTACAACTAAATTAATACTATACTTGCTACATGCACTTGAAGGCCCAAATAACACAGTCTATAAGAAGATATTATCTAAAATACACTGGCTTTTGGTCTGATTGAAGCAAATAAGAATTAATCAAAAAAATTAATGAAGCATGGGTGTTCAATAAAATATACATTATTAAGAGACATGAAATATCTATCAATAAAAACAGAAAAGTAATAGCTATGAGAAAAGGAATATACTAACTAGGTATAATTTTTATCATTGGACATTAGTAGTCACTGATCTTCAAAAGAGAGTGAGACTCACAGGAAAGATAAAGGGCTACAAACATTTGCCATCAAACCAGTGCAATAATTTGAGCGACTGTATGAACCACCACTGCAAACTTTGACCTAAAGGAAATGAGTGCTTGAAATGAACTTGAATCATTGTCTAATTTGTCTGGTTTGGAGGAGCTAGTATGATTTGTTCAAGAAACTGAAGTCACAAGAGCTGTTAAATGTACAACTTGAACTGAAAAGGGATGAGAATATTGAAAGACACATTTAATTTTCTACTCACTCCACATTCTTCGTCCAGTCTGGAGGGTTACTCATTGTCATAAACACACAGTTGGTGAGAATGGTGCACATGATGAGCACATTGAATAAAGTAGAATATCGTCAAGGAAGAAAAAATTCAGTGGGAGATCTCACTTTCACGCACCGCCATGTCCTTTGCCACCATGAAGTTTAGAACTTTTATGCCCTTTTACGTTTATTATTGAGTTTGTTTTTCTCCATTTCTGTCATTCCACCACCCCATATCTAGGCCATGTCGAGCCAAGTTATCCACTGTTTTGAGGCTACTTTGGTGCTTTTTGGTAATTAAGAAGATTAAATACAGAGCAATGGGTTCATTAGTAAATAATTTACCAGTTTAACTTTTTTAAATGATGAGCTCAACTCACTCAACCAGAGCTGCAAGTTCAGCATGCATATAAAGCACGAAAAAATTCAACAGAATTCAAGTGATTAATTAAATGCATTAGATCTCCATTCTAAGAGTCACCCTGCTGAAATGTCTTTAACGAGACCCTTTCTAAGTGGAGTATATAATATACTGTAATTGCTCATAAATTCTTTTTTTAAATGCATATAAGTTTAATACTGTCAACCCTAAATATTGTACCTGACCATAGCATTTATTATGATTTGTAATCATATATTTACTTGTTTATTCTTTAAAAAAATTTTTTTTATTGTTGTTCAAGGGCAGTTGTCTCCATTTTCACCAGACTGTTTTCCACAGCCCCACCCACCCCCACCTCCCACACTCAATCCTTCCCCCTTTGGCTTTGTCCATGGGTCCTTTATACATGTTCCTCAGCTTGACCCTTCCTCTTCTTTTCCCCCATTATCCCTCTCCCTCCTCCCCTCTGGTTACAGTCAGTTTGTTCTTTATCTCAATGTTGCTGGTTATATATTGCTTGCTTGTTTGTTTTGTTGATTAGGTTTCACTTATAGGTGAGATCATATGGTATTTGTCTTTCACTACCTGGCTTATTTCACTTAGCATAATGCTTTCCATTTCTATCCATGCTGTCCAGAAGGGTAGGAGCTCACTCTTTCTTTCTGCTGCTTAGTATTCCGTTGTGTGAATGTACCATAGTTTTTTTGATCCACTCATTTACTGTTAGGCACTTAAGTTGCTTCCAACACTTGGCTATTGTAAATTGTGCTGCTTTGAGCACTGGGGTACATAGATTCTTTTGAATTGGTGTATCAGAATTCTTAGGGTATAATCCCAGCAGTGGAACCGCTGGGTCAAAAGGCAGTTCCCTTTTCAGTTTTTTGAGGAAATTCCGCACTGTTTTCCACAGTGGCTGCACCAGCCTGCATTCCCACCAACAGTGCACTAGGGTTCCCTTTTCTCCACATCCTTGCCAGCACTTGCTGTTTGGTGATTTTTTTTATAATGGCCACTTTGATCGGTGTGAAGTGGTATCTTATTGTGGTTTCCATTTGCATCTCTCTGATGGCTAGTGATGCTGAGCATCCTTTCACATGTCTCTGGGCCCTGTGTTATGTCCTCCTTGGAGAAGTGTCTGTTCAGGTCCTTTGACCATTTTTTAATTGGATTATTTGTCTTCCTGGAGTTGAGCTGTATGGGTTCTTTATATATTTTGGGGATCAAACCCTTAACCCAGGTATCATTGGCAAATATATTTTTTCCATACGAGAGGTTCCCTTTTCATTTTGCTGATCTTTCCTTTAGGGGTGCAGAAGCTTCTTATTTTGGTGAAATCCCATTTGTTTATTCTTTTCCTTATATTCCTTGCTCTATGGGACATATCAGTGAAAAATATTGCTGCATGGAATATCTGAGATTTTCCTGCCTGCATTCTCCTCTAGGACTTTTATGGTGTTGCGACTCATATTTAAGTCTTTTATCCATCTTGAGTTTATTTTTGTGTGTGGTGTAAGTTGGTGGTCAAGTTTCACTTTTTTGCATGTAGCTGCCCAGATGTCCCACCATCATTTGTTGAAGTCTATTTTTACTCCATTTCATGCTTCTGCCCACTTTGTCGAATATTAATTGACCACAGGGACATGGGTTTATTTCTGGGCTCTGTATTCTGTTCCATTGATCTATTTGTCTGTTCTTATGCCAGCCCCAGACTGTTTTGATTACAGTGGCCTTGTAATATTGTTTGATGACAAGTTTTGTGATCCCTCCTACTTTGTTCTTCTTTTTCAAAATTGCTGCAGCTATTCAAGGTCACTTTCAGTTCCATATACGTTTTTGAAATGTTTGTTCTATATTTGTGAAATATGTCATAGGTGTTTTAATAATGATTGCATTGAATCTGTAAATTGCTTTGTAAAACATCTAAAAAAAGATGTTCTTGTGATGTTAATTCTTTCAGTCCATGAACATGGTATATGCTTCTATTTATTTGCGTCTTCCTTAATTTCTTGCTTCAGTGTTGTGTAGTTTTCTGAGTATAGGACTTTTACTTCCTTGGTAAGGTTTATTCCTAGGCATTTTATTTTTCTTGTTGCTATAGCAAATGGCATTTTTTTCCTGATTTCTGTTTCTGATATTTCATTGTTGGTATATAAAAATGTCTTTGATTTCTGAATATTGACTTTGTCTGTTTTGCCAAATTCACTTATTAGGTGGAATAATTTTTTTTGTGGAGTCTCTAGGGTTTTCTATGTACACTATCATGTCATCTGCAAACAATGACAGTTTTACTTCCTCCTTTCCAACTTGGGTGCCTTTTATTTCTTTTTCTTGTCTCATGGCTATGGCTAGGACTTCCATACTATGTTGAATAGAAGTGGTGAAAGTGGACATCCTTGTCTTGTTCTCAACCTTAGTGGGAAAGCTTTTAGGTTTTGCTCATTGAATCTTATATTGGATATAGGTTTTTCATATATGGCCTTTATGATGTTGAGGTATGCCCCCTTTACTCCCACTTTGAGGACTGTTTTTATCATAAATGGGTGCCGTACCTTATCAAATGCTTTTTCTGTATCTATTGACAGGATCATGTGATTTTTTGTCTTTTCTTTTGATTATGTGATGAATTATATTTATTGATTCACAAATATTGTACCATCCTTGCATCCCTGGTATGAATCCCACTTGATCGTGGTGTATGATCTTTGTAACGTATTACTGGATACAGTTTGCCAATATTTTGTTGAGGATTTTAGTGTCCATGTTCATTAGCGATATTGGCCTGTAGTTTTCTTTCTTTCTTGTGGCTTTATCTGGTTTTGGGATTAGGATAATACTGGCCTCATAAAAAGAGTTTCGGAGTCTTCCTTCTTCTTGGGTTTTTTGGAATAGTGTGAGAAGGACAGGGGTTAGGTCTTCCTTAAATGTTTTGTAAAATTCTCTTGTGAAACCATTTGGTCCAGGGCTTTTGTGTGCCTGGAGTTTTTTGATTACTGCTTCAATTTCACCAGCTGTTATTGGTTGGTTCAGGCTTTCTGCTTCTTCTTAATTCAGTTTTGGAAGATTATATTTTTCTAGAAATTTGTCCATTTCACCCAGGTTTTCAAATTTCTTGGCATATAGTTGTTCACAGTAATTTCTTACAGCTCTTTATATTTTTGTGCTATTAGTTGTAATTTCTCCTCCTTCATTTCTGATTTTATTTATTTGGGTCCTTTCCCTCTTTTTCTTGACGAGTCTGTTTAAAGGCTTGACAATTTTGTTTATCTTTTCAAAGAACCAGTGCCTGGATTTATTGATCCTTTGAATTGTTCTTTTAGTCTCTATGTCATTTAATTCTGCTCTGATCTTGGTTATTTCCTTCCTTCTACTCACTCTGGGCTTTGTTGTTGTTTCGCATAAAATTCTGAATAGTAAGAAAAAATAGCTAGTATTAGTGTTGGCATCTTGGATTTGTAACTGGCCAAATTACTTGTTAGTTTTCCTGAGCCTTGGTTCACTTCACTATATAAGTGAGAAAAAATAACTATTTTACAGGATTTCTGTGAGGATCAAAATATGTTAAAGCTACTATATTTAATGTGTCTGCTATATTGTAGATGCTCAATAAATTGCTTTCCTAACTTCCTCAATCATAGAAATCATTACTCATAACAAATGTCTAATTTGTTTCACTGCACCCCACTTTATGTTTGTGGATGTGGTCGGTGCCCTTCACATTTCTGAAAAATAACAAAAGCCTTTTAAGAAAATGTTTGGTAGTAACATAATGAAATGACTTTTATATTTAATAAAAAGCACAAGGATTCAGTTGCAATTATGCAAAAGAACAACCTTTATCAATGTCAATTTAGACACAATTATAAAAATCCCAGAGAATAAATGGATGTTATTCATAACCCTTCTCACTGTTAATTTTTATTATAAATTTTCACATTACTTGTACATAACAAAATATCAACACCATTTTAAGTGTGGTAAAATAGGACAGTGTGTAGCCAGCATTGCCTTCAACTATAAAAAGTATTTCTTTGCACCTACAGCTGGCTTCAGTTAAAGCAATAATTGATTTTTTTTTTATATGAGTAGCGACATATAGCACATGCTTAATTCTCAGGTTGTTCAAAGACATCCACATGAAAACAATCATATGTGAATGATCTGGATCAGCCAGGTGAGGGCGCTACAACCTAGTGAACACAGAAAAACACCATTTCAAAAAAGAAACATATTTTTCCTTTATTGCTGAAAACAAAAAATAAGATAAAATTAAAGATGATTTGCTCTTAGTATGTAAAACTAGAGGATCACAGAGGTGATCTGTTATCCTGTCAGTCCCTACTGCAGAAAATAACTCTTCCTGGAAGACTGGCACCATTCTGAATGCATACTTCCCAAACTCAAGGGCCCTCAACACAGTCCTGTATTTCTCCACTAAGCTCTATTTCTTACTCTGCAAAAACAGTTTCAAACATTCTCTGCTCTTCTCCAACCTCCAACCTTCTTCTTTCTTCCCTCCCACCTCAAATTGATGACCTTATTTCCTACTTCACTGAGATAAGACATAACATATCTCTACTCCCCATCACTAATTTGACAAGCCCCTCTGTATTGGGACCTCTCCTTTTTCCTTCCTGTTTCAATGGGAGAAGTTTTCAATCCCTCCATCCATACTCTGGACTTCTACTATTTCAAAATACTTCAGAAATCCCTGTCTTCTCTTACCTTTTATATCTCCCACTCTGTTGGCCTCTTTCTATCAGTATAAACTTGCTTAAGTCTCTCCTGTCTTGGGGAGAGAGAATGAGAATATCTTCCTGTACCTACAATCCTCCTTAACTACTTTCAATCTTAGCTCTTTTCTCCATTCATAGCCAAACTTCTTTAAAAAGCTCTTTACCTATTCCTCAGCCTGCTAGCTTTTCTTTCTGAAGAGAACAAAGTTTCAATGTTTTGTCACTAAAAACAAAAGGATCATTTTCAGGCCTTATTTGACTTGCTTGCCCCAGGGGTATTTGACAAGGATGATTCTTCTCTTTCTCATTATCTTCTTTTCCCTGTGTTTCGTGAGGTCCCAATCCCTTGGTTTCTTCATGCCCAATGGACAACAATTTCTTCGTATCTTTTGAAATGTTGTAATTCTTTTTTGAAAAAAAGGACATAGGCTATCTCAGCCACTTCCATCCTCTGCTGACATATTCATACTAGTATAGTTCATCAACAAACACAGCCCCACGTACCATTTATGTACCCACCGATCTCAAATATTTCTCTCCAGTTTATAGACCTCTCTTCTGAACTCCATACACTTGATTGTCCGTGTGACATCTGCACTTACCTATCTCATTGATTTCAAAATTATTTAAAAGATTTTGAGTTCTAAAACTGAACTAAAAATTATTTCATGAAACTCCTCTGCTCCCCTCTAAAAAAACCGCTCCTTGGACAACTCTGTATCTTATAAAATGTCCCATGATGTGACCAAGAATCAAGGAGCAGTCTTGAATTTCTATCTTTCCTTAAACTTCCACATTCAACTTAGCACCAAATATTGTCAATTCTACCTGCTATCTCTGGATTCAGTCAACTTGTTCACATCCCTACATTACTACATGGTCTAGGTATGTATCAAGTCTAACCTAGATTATTGCAGTTTCCTCCAAACTGTTTTTTCTGAATCCATGTTTGATTCCTTTTAATCTATTCTGCATCCTGGTTAAAAGTTACTTCTAGTAGAAAGTTATCCACAATAGCACCTGACCTTTTTAGATATATGAGCTATGTAATCCAGTAGCATCTTCTACTATTCCTCCAATGACTAATTTTAATGTTGATCATTTCCACTAGAATGTTAAAAAGGGCAAAAACAATGTACTGTTTGCCATTATCTAGTTTTCATTTCACATAGAAATATTTTAGATTTGTCAGCCGACAGGCTACCATCAAGCAAAAGTTTAACACATTGTTGTTAATATTTGCTATAAAGAAATTAATAGATTAAAAAGATCCTTTTTCCTACATTATATCGGGTTCATCTGCCTCTATATTATTTTATATATCAGTCAGCAAATCCAACATATTCCCTGCGTGTATGATGAGGAGAGGCTTCAAGTTTATACTGAAAATGGTTTATATGGCCTTTGACATAGAGCCTGGAGAATGACAGTGCTGGTACACACCCCCTTGTGTCGCCCTAGGTAGGGAGAAGCAGCACGAGCTTTAAAGCAATGAACTGTGTGTGGGTCAGATGCAGCCTTTACCGATCACATGGGCTTCGGAAACTTCTTTAATTCTTTCATGTTTCTTATATAAATGCAGATAATAGTATTACTACTTCTTTTAGAGGATATTATTTTTATTACTATTAATCATTTGGTTATTGAATATAAAATGTAGAGCATTTCTTTGTCATTCTTAAAGAAGGGAAAGCCATTGTTTGCGCTTCTGTTCAGAGACTTTGTAATGATATATAATATCCATGGAAGTTTCAGGGGGAATTTTTAACCTTAAAAAATATAAACGAGATGCAGAAGAATTTTATGTTAGCAGTTTTTTGAACATATAAATGGAGAATTCAAAGCAGAGTAGATAGGTCTCTTTCTACACATTGGTACATATTTCTGAGCCAGCAGAAGTATTAACTAAATGTCATATATAGTTAACTTTTGAGTTGTTTCATTCTATTAATAACCTTCTAATTATCAGATAATATGTGATAAATTTTGAGCACTTAAAGTGGGGAAATAGGTATTATAAGTTGTTCACCCTCCTTTCCCAGAGTCATATATAGTTCTTTGCATGGAAAACTATGAAGTTTTAAATTTCTACATAGTAGTGTGTATAATTTTGAGATGAGCTAAAAACTCACTCTGTGTACAATGAAACAGTAAATTGCAACCAATGAAAACCTTTGAAATTCAGAGACAGAGATGTTGGTAATGTCCGCAGTACTTTATACCTGATGGTTTAAAAATTGGTTTACTTCTGTTGGATGGAAAAAGCAAAGGCTAATAATCAGAAGACCTGGTCTGAAGTTTTCAGCTCTGCCACTGATATAAAATATAGCCTGAGAAACACAATCAAATCATCCACAAAATGAGGAAGATGGAATTTCACCATATTGTGTTTTGGTCTCTTACAGCTCCAAACACTTGTGCTATATAAACATTTTGCAAAGTAAAGCCTCAAGACAGTAGTGATTTGTATAGAATTCTTTGTAAAATTCCTTAATCAATATGAGAATTTTCCTTTGTTAATCTTGCAATAGTGGTTGCTACTGCTATCAATAATAGTCATCATACCTACCATTTATCAAGTATCTCCTACATGTTCACCATGGTGCTAGGGTCTTTCATACATTGTATTATTATTGATGTATAAATTATGATTAAAGTACATAGACAGAGAAACTGAGATTCAAAACAGTTGGAGTGATTTGGCCCAAGGGCAAATAGCTAAAACTAAATCTCAGAGGCGGAGTTTGAATCCTGGTTTCCTGATACCAAAAGCTGTTCTTCATTTTCCTCTCCTGTAAATGATAGCCAATTCGGCATTAATTATGTGATTTGGAGTATCTTTGTCATGACTTTAAATACCATCCATATACTGATATCTCTCAAAGTTATATCTCTAGCCCAACCCATTTCTGAACTCCAGACTTGCATTTCCATCTAACTTCTCAACTCCTCCACTGAATGTGTAGTAGGGGTCTAAAATATAACATGTTCAAATCAAAGCTCTAGATTTTACTCACCACTATTGATACACTGGGAGTCACCCCAAGCTCAGTTAAACAGCAACTACATTTTTCTTTCTTGACCAGACTAAACACTTGGACTCATCCTTAACTCTGCACATTCCCTGATACCCTATGTCCAATTACTCAGTGAAACCTGTCAGCTCTTCCACAAAATGCATCAAAAGATGGTGACATTTTGCCACTCTCATTGTTTCTACTGTGGTCCAGGTCACCAGCATCTTTTGACTTCATAATGGCAGTAGGCACCGAATCTATCATTTTTTTCTATACCTTCTCTCCATGCATCCTATTCTCCATGAGGCAAATAAAGTGCACTTTGTAAAATGCGAGTTAGATCATGACATTCTCCTGCTGAAAACCCCTCAGTCATCTCTTCCCATCGCATTAGGAGTAAATTCGGTGTACTCACCATGGCGTGCAACTCCAGCCCTTGATCTCCATGCTCACTGACCTTAACCACTCCAACTCCCTGCCTTTCCGGCTTTGTCGCAGTCACACTGGGATCCTTGATGATTCTTGAACATGCCAGTTTAACCTCCACCTTCATACTTTGTCTTCATATTTGCTATTTCCCTTACAAATGTCTGTGTCTCACTCCCTCAAGGCTCTTTGAATCTTTGTTTAAATGGTATCATTTCAGAGATACCATTAAATCATTCATTTAAATGGTAACTTCTCTGACCATATGATCTAAAACAGTATCTTGCCACTCTTCTCTTTTTATACTGCTTTATTTTGCTTAATAACATTCATCATTGGCTGACATATGAATTATTTTTATTATCTTTCTCCTCTCAGATACACACATACACATCAATGTAACTACATGAGAGTGGGACTTTGTTTCGTTCAATGTTGTACCCCGATGTCTAGAAGAACATCTGCCAAATAGTCGGTACACAATTTGCTAATCAACATATAAATGAATAATGAGGTCAAAATAGAAAAGAGTGTGCATATTAAGTTAAAATCATAAAAACCAACATGAAACATTTAAAACTCTGGAAAACTGACTACAGATAATTTTAAACTTTTTTACTATATAAAAAATATAACCATATTTTAAGGAACAATAAAAAAAGATACAAGGCACAGTAAAATGATTTTCAGTTTTCAAAATATACCCTGCCAAAAATATAGTAAGCATAACTTATTCTGCCAAAATCAAGAAACAAATTAATTTGATATGTCTCAACTTCTAATAAAAACAGTTATTTATAAAACATGTTGGAATTTTCATTTTGAATACAGATATGAGTCTAGGTTCAAAATACAAATTTCTTTATCATGAATGGTTATTTTCTGGTTTATAAACTCATAATCATGAGTTTATATATAGACAATGATAGACAATGATCTCTTAACTATACCCAAACCCACTGTGACTAACCATAAACATTTTAAACTTATAGCAAAGGGCACTGTGCTTAAAAGCAGAAAACCAAGATCTGAGCCTAGGGTTTGCATCGTAAGAAATAAAAAACCAAACCATTGGGAAAATCTCTTGCAAATTATATATATTGAATTTTACTAGAGCCTCTTATCAAGTATATCACTATCGCCAAAAGACTGAAGAATTTACCTATCTTAGACTATTAGCCTGCCTTTTCTTTCCTTATAGGTCTATTCCAATGTGAGATAATTTAAAATATAATATTTTAATTCAGGCAATTAGAGATTTTTAAAAATCTACTTTTTCTACATTGGGAGAAATTTTTGGCTATCAGCCAATTTGTAAGCTTCTGCAGGAGTCAATCATTGGGCAAATATTAATAGATCTACCTGGCTGCCTTCACATTTCAATTTGCATCACTGCAGGTTTTCTAACAACTTTGTCCCCTGGAAGTTTTCTTTGGAGCAAGTGCGAGCCCTCAAACTCAAGTTGTATCTTGATTCCTAGAGAATCCCCCATAAACTCTGTCCTTAGTGTGGAGATTCTCTGATCAGGACTTTGAACACTGCCCTCCTCCTCTCCCTCTGGGGATTTCCCTTTCTGGAAGACCTTACAGTAATATTCATGGGTTCCCTAGCCTCCCAGGGGTTTTTGGAGTGGGCATTATAGCTTTTATGACATTCTCAAAGATCTCCTTGCAAAATTTTTTAAACAAAAATCTACCTTTTTGTTTAACATTGGGCTTTCTTAATTCCATCTCACCATTCAGATTCAGGACAAAATAGGTTTTCCTGACATATTTAAATCTTCCATTTTGTCCCTTGCTTTGTGTCTGATTCTCTAACCTCTGACTCATTAGTCACTTACTTATTTAATATGTACTCTACCAGTGTCTACTCTGAGCAAAGCCTCAGACTAAGTCTGCGCTTTCACATAATTACATGTAAAAATAATTACATGTTGACATAAGGGGTATACATTGTAAAATATAATAATTAATGAAATGATTTATTAAATGCACAAATTATAAATACATGATCAGAGAGCATAATTTATAATTCAGGAGACTCAAATCTAAATCTCAACTTTAGTATTTATTCCTAATGCTAAATCAAAGACATTTTTTTCTCCATGTACAACTGGGCTTTCTTATTTGAAAAACAATAAGGAATCATATTGCTTTAGATAATTCAGAAGACATTATTAAATCTTAAAACAATTGTATAAAAAACAATCAAATTCAAATAGGTTGATGTCTATACAAAACTTTGAGGGAGGGCAATGAATTAAAGGTTAGAAGGAGACTAGATTCTAGAATGCCATGCTTCTGAAGAAATCACTTAGACAATGCTAGGCAAGTCTGGGGACATAACTGACAGTCCCTCCACCCAGTACTGAAACGAATTCCTGGGTACCAAGCTTATCCCACCTCCTGAATTTTGCACCTAATCTAAGTCAAATATTTTCTGGGCCTGCTAGAGGCAGAGAGCTTTTACACTGAAAGCCTAAAGCCAGATTTTGGGCTAACCATATCATGGTATCCCAGGCAACGACTCTTCTAAAAAAGATATAACACTAAAAGTTGTCCTATCTGAGGCTTCGTTTAAATTCAGGTTCCTTTCAGCAAACTTACCTCTGCTTCTTGGAGTACATCAGTCCTCATACAGATGCTTCTGTGTTTTTCCTGGGAATGCCCCTGCCTGGAACTGCCTCAGTCTTCCAACCCTTTGCTTCCTTGGTTTTCCCAGGGCTGGCTGTCAGGCAGACCACTGTCCCTGCCTGGAATAAAATCTGTCACTCTCAACTACTCTATGTAACCTCCAAGAGTAAATCGAATTACCATATTCCACCAAGGTGGCATCAATCCCATTTCTAGGAAGTAGTAGCTGCTCCAATAAGGAGAATGAAGAATAAAATGAAGATATAAATGGGTAGACAGGCATTGAGCCTTTGGAGAGAGATAATTCTAGTAAGACCTGTGACTTGAATAGAACATAGGAAGAAGTGACAAAATAAAAAAGGAAGGAAGGGAGGAAGGAAGGGAGGAAGGAAGGAAGGAAGGGAGGAAGGAAGGAAAGAAGGAAGGATCAATGGGAATAATCTTGGGAATGGAATTTGGAGAAATATTGGAAAGGTTGGTGTGTACACAGTCATAATTGTAAACATTTACTAATTCAAAGCTAATGCTGAGAAATAGAAAGTTGTAAAATTCAGTCTAAAAAACCGTGTAATTCAGATTATATATATATTTTCCAAACATAGAAGCAGTAAAGAATATTAGCTCCTGAAGTTTACCCATCACATAACATTGTAAAATTTGGAGAGGAAGACTTATAATAGGAGAACCTCGTAATATAGTCAAAATTAATAAAGAAGTCCTGGACGTAGCAAGCAATTCAGAAGGGAGCAGAGGAGGAAAGAAGAATGAAGCAGCGAGCCAGGGAGAGGAGAAACACTCAGAGGATGAGGAAAGCCGTTTCACTTACCTATGATCCTATTTTGCAATATGCTAACTGTTGAGTAAGAGGAAAGAAAAAGAGCACATGACATTGCCAACCAACCACAAATATTAAAAGAAAAATTCCCAGTTCAATAATTCAGCCAAAGAGCAATATCATATTAAGTGACAATTTGATAAAAAGGATATGAATGTACCAAAATCTTAATAGCTAATTTTCTAATAGGATTGAAGGGAGTTAAAATGTACAGGGCAGAGGTGGCACTGAACCGCGAGATGGCCTTCCCTTTATTCAGTACTATAAACGTCTGAAAAAGAAAAAGCACAACACATAAAACAGGATTTAGTATATACACCAAGGACATTTTAAGAGAAAGGCAAGGCCACTATTTAGAAATATAGCCTTATAAAATAATGTAGTAACATACTAACTACCAACATATGACATGATAATAGGTGTTTTTTTTTTCTTTCCGAGCACTATAAATTCTCCTAAATTTGGTGACAAGGGGATTTAAAGAAGAAAATAAAGAAAATCTGTAGTTGATGCCATAGAAATTCTTAGCATCTTTATCAAGTTTTGATACCAGCATTTTAAAGCAGTGATTATAATTCATGAAAAGCATAAAATGAAGCTGTGATTACTTGTTCATTTAAAAATATTCTCACAAGAACTTCAGGGTTTTCCAAGTGTGTTTTTGGGCCAAACTCTTTTTTGGGCACTTGCATTTTATCTGCCATGATGTCTTCTGGGGAGAGCTGTGGAAAGGGCAAAATCTATGATATGAAGGTAAAAATCTACTGAAAATCCAAGTATTTCATATAGAGCTCAAGGTTTTAAAGAGTCATTTAGACACTGCTTGTGGAAAGATAAAACATGCATTTGAAAAATTTACTCCTTTTGTCACTTTTGGCTTCAGGGCGCTGCAAGGTGATAGACTTTGCCCTTTCTCAGTTCCCTGCAGGACACCTTTTCAGTTCTCTGCCTGTCCTGGGAATATGGGTTCAAACGAGTGCTTCCAAAACACTGCTAAGATGATGGGGTCATTCCCTGATCAGGCCCGCCCAGAATCCTACTGCTACCTGCGACAGAAGGGAGGAGGCACATCATCCTTTACTAGACATCCCTGGGAAGAGCCTGGAGCCATTTAGTCGGTAGGGGAAAAAAAGGCAACTTGACTACGGACTCACTTTCTTATTGATATAGTACGGGTCCAGGTCCTCCAGAGGCTCAGACACCATCTCTGGAGGGATGTCTCCATAAATAAATGGAAGGGATTTTCCTGCTTCCAGGTCACTATTTGGCTTTGGGCCATTTTCATCATCCTCATCCTTGCGCTCTTGTTTGGGCCTCTTAGCTTTCTCTTCGGCAATGCGCTGTTCAATAGCAGCAAGGGATTCCCTGGTAAAGAAGCGGAAGCTGTCAGGTCCTGGCGGTACCAGCACTGACTGTGCCATCTTTTCATCCTGCTTTAATCACGGTTTAGCTCCTTGCATAAGAAAGTACTATGGAAACAAAAGACAGAAAGAAAAAGAGAGAGAGAGAGAGAAAAAAAAAAGCAATGGTCATTAGGAAAAAAGGTGACTGTGGCAATGTGTGACATCGACATAAAAGATATAAACCAAGCTATCTGTAATAATACTTTAGTAAGGGAGCTGTATTTGGCATGCAGGGAATTCTAATGCAAGCACTCACTTGCTTGCCTGGAGATCTATCTTATGTATTCAGCTGATGCCTATGAGGTAGTCTCATCCCCCACTCCCAACATGTCTGAAGTGGAAATATCCAATTTAGATCTCGGAAAAAGAGGATATTGGTTTGTGCTTGTTGTTTCACTTGTGTGAATATTTTGGCAGCCATCTTTTTCAACATCCTTTCTGAAAAAAATATCGGAGATCCAAAACAAAAGATGAATCATCACCCCAAACTGTAGAACCTGGGATGTGCAGGGATCTTGCACGTATCTCTCTGTTTTTCTCCTATGTTCCCTTTGGCCTACATTTCTACCCTTAAGAGCATATTTAAAATCAACACACCTGGTAAAAAAGCTCTGGGGATCCTGACATACCAGGCTGTGGGAACATAGGTGGATACTGCTTGAAAACAAGGGAGCAGGAGGGAGCAGGGGATGCCCGGTTGTGTTTGGAACTGCTCGGAAGCTGCACAGGAAGGGATCCAGCTCTTGCCAAACTGGGCAGGAAGTCACCCACGTCAGAGGTCTGGAGCTTGGACCCCCTGGTTTTGGAACCTGCTGCTAGCTAGTGCAATTGCTTCTTAAATTAACAAATTTGCAGTGCCTTAAAAATACTGTGGAGATATAGCCCATTTTCTCAAATACTGTCCATTTCATAAAATCCACAGAGCAGCTATGGACACAAAAAAATTATAAGTTGAAGATAGCTTATCCTTTAGGCACACTCCCATTATGTTGGTCTTTGCAATAACATAAATGAAGTTTTACTGTATTCGAATCACATTTTACTGGATTGTATCTATAACTCAACAGAGCATGTCAGTCACTCCAAATGTTATCTCTGAATCAGTGGCAGGAGTTTCTATGCTTTTAAAAATATACAACCAAAATCTTGACTCCGGAATGCCTTCTGTATTCAATCACTTAATCTATTTTTCCTTCATTTAAAAATGCTTACCCATTTTAACCCCCACTCTACAAGAATGAGAATTGCCATTTAATTATATGAATACATTTTCGAAGAGTAAAATTCAGCAATATCTGGATAATTTTTGTAACATGACAGATCAAACAGGGAAATCTAAATAACATAAGCTACTGTACCATCTCCACATGTTTTTTGAAATAGACTAGGTAGGACCTTGCAGCCAAGAGCTAGAAGCTGCCTTCAGTACCACAGTGCCTGCAAACACCCTTCATTCTCCTCACCCAGCCCCAGAGGCCCTTTTGCCTGGAGACAGGCCTGGCAGTTTCCTCCCTGGGGTGTGGAAGACAGAACTGCCATGCTTGGATGTTCTAATAAAAGAGACATGCTAAAACATGCAGCCAGCAGTTCCAAAATGAAAGTGGTCCTCTGCAGATTCCCCCAAAGATTCTACTGTAAAAGTATAGAAGCATCACAGAGAATAAGCATAATAAGAATATCAAAACATTACCACTGCAGAATCTTTTGTACTCAGATTTTGGGATTGATAAGCTGGTACCAAGAAGACTGCAGCTAAAATTCCATCATGCTTTTTTTCATTTTTTTTTTTTTTAAATTCTCCTTCAAAGACCACACCTAACTTCCTGTAAAAGGATTCTGGTAACTGAAGTAAGAAGAGGCATTTCCTGTGTGGAGACTACAAAATGACATTCTTATAACTACCACCAGAGGGCAGGGAGCTGTAAAGAGAACCCCCTCAGAGTGTATGTATGAACTTTAAAGCAGCCTAAAGCTTTCAGTAATGGAACTCTCATCTTGCTGGTTTCAATTTGTTAACTAATAATGCTTCTGTTCAGGTCTTTTATTTGCTAATCCAGAAGTCATTTAATCAATATAAACGATTCAAATTAAAAGTAAGAAGAAAGTAAATAACAAAGGGATAAAAATAAAAACTCATAAAACGGCAATTATATTAATAAAAGTCTTATGTGCAGTGTGATTTAACATTAGGCTCAGCCCCAGAGTATCTGAAATCCAATAAACTGCTTTGCTAATTCAACAAAGAGGTGGTCTTTGCGTTATGCAAGTTAACTTTCTCTAGAAGTAAAATTAACCTAATGAGGTACCGATTTTATTTTATCTCTGATTTAAGCGACTGAAAAGCAACCAGGAAAAAAAAAAAAACCCAACTAAAAAGCCATTGGGACCCTAGATGCCAATCTTTGAACAAATAACATAGCTGAGATTTGAGGGTTTACTATATGCCAGTCACTACTGGGCTAAGATGCAGGCATGTGCTGTGTTATCTCATTCTCCCCATAACCCTGTCAGATACACACTTTCATGGTCCTTATTTGAAAATTGAAGAAAACAAGCATGCCAAAGTTAGGAAAAAGTCACCTAAGATCATATAGACAGGATTCAAATTCAAAGTCTGACACCAAAAATCTGTGAATTTTAGTCTTAAAAAGAAACACCTCCTCATGCAAACAAAGCCTAAAATAAAGATTAAATAAAAATCAAACAGTGGTACCAATTATAGTCAGAAAAAGTCATAACTATTAAATTGCTGGGATTTTTTGCCTATTTTCTAGCTTCCTCACTTTCATTAAAAATGTATTTGTTGGAAATGAGCAAGGGCAAGATAGAGCCAAAAAGAAGTTTTTAGTCACTGTAGCAAGTGTTTTTTTTTTTTTTTGGTTATAAGAGACAAAAGAATGACTCAAGCTGTCTTAAGAGAAAGAAGCAAGGAATAATGAAAGAAGGAAGGAAGGAAGGAAGGAAGGAAGGAAGGAAGGAAGGAAGGGAGGAAGGAAGGGCGTTCACTGGTTCCAGTTTATTGTCTACAGATAGCTTTAGGTTTAGGATGATTCGGGAGCTCAACTGATGTTACCTGCACCTAGTTAACCTTTGGTTCTGATTTCTATGGTGATGGATTTTCTAGGGATTTGTTCCTCATTAGAGTAAGATACTATAGCAGTTCCAGCCTCTCAAGCTCCCAGACTTAAATCCAAAAGGAAAAAAAGGCCCAGAAAACCTCATGTTTTATCTCCCTGACTCCAGTTGAAACACATGCTCACCCCTGCAGTCCAGGGTCAGGCCATGCTCTGTGCTTTGACTGGTTTTGCCTAAGGCCAATGTCCCACCATTGGAATAGGGAGGAAACCTCACTTGAAACCTATACACAATCAAGTTGTGGTGGTGGTACAAAAACATTTGTCAAAAGTAGAACTACTAGAATAAGGGGGCATAGACACTGGTCAACAAAAAAAAGCAAGTGTGCATTCCAGTCACATTCACATATCTATTATATTTTCAGTAATTCAGTATTTAGAAAGTAACATTATGACATCAGGATATATATATGCTAATTATTATATATAAAGATATATATACTAATATATATATAAAGCTATATATATATTTCTTTTTTCTAGTTTCACCATTTTCATTAATATTCCATATTTAGGACTTAGAAACCAAGCAATTTATTTAGAAAATTCCTTCCCCAAAGGATACTGCCTTATTATAATAAAATATTTCACAAATCTTTATGGTAAGCATTAGCTTCATTTATTAAATAAATATATGAATATTCTGGCCTCTCTTTACAGACTTATTCAACAATAGGCTAACTTGTTACATAAAATATTCTATTTCAAAAATTCAAAAAATAAATTAAGGAGTTCGAAATTTATAAAGTGATTTTTCAGATATATTTTTGAGGGAGGTTAAGCATAATAATAACACATAGTGCTAACTTTTAGTCAGGTATTATTTTAAGAATTATAAAACCATTTCTTATAACAACCTGATAATGTAGCCGTTGTGACTATCCTCATTTGAAACATGAGGAAACTGAGGCTTCAAAAAGTTAAATAATTTGCAACATGTGTAAGTTCTCAGAGCCGGAAGTGAGTCGTTGAGTCAGAATTTGAACGCATATTCTTTGGCTATAGACTCCATGTTTCTAACCATTATACAATGCTTCTCAGTCCTTTCTCTAGTATCATTCACTCTCAGAAACATGCCAAGATAATAGGTTAGCTGTAGGGTCACCTCTTTCTCTCCCATTGATCCTAGCCAGTTAATGTGCTTAGGATATTTAAAAGGGCGAATATGAAATGTTTTATCAAAACACACGAGACCTAAGATGAGGAACATCTGAATATTTTTTTACATCTCAAAAAGACTTCTGTGAAATATAGATTTGAGATTAGAATCACAGTCTCTTATATCTGATGTCTCAGGATAAGGTTTTGGAAGTCACATGCATTAGGTTTTCTTTCATTTGCTCTGATCCTTGTTAACACCATACTGATATTTTATGAGAATGCTAAATGACATATTTACATGGTTTTTAAACTTCATTCAGTTATACTACTTTCCAGATGGAAGATTTTGTATTACAATTTTTAAGGCCAGACACTATATTTGGAAGATCCATAAATAAAAGAAAGACAAACAATATTATTTTAGGTAGTCAGAAAGGAAAAAACATTAAGAATTAGAATTCTAAGTTCTGTTGACATTTCTATGTTGCCTTTTCCATGCCTTCTTTCTTTTACGCTTCTCACTTATAAAAGAGGAAAATTAATCTTCTAAATTTCAATATAAAAGAAATATTAAAATATGTTATCACATATGATGACATATACAAAAATAGTAGTTAAAGTTATATAAAGGAAAGGCAATACCAAACAAAGATGTGTAGTCCTTGGTGGTGCCATTTGGTGTAGACATGCGCTAAAGAGAAATAGCGCATGACTCTTTCAACAAAGATCCACTTTTATAATAAGTGCTCTATGAATACTTATAAATTCGTATGAAGAAAATTATTGGCTCACTTAATCTCATAGATAACAAAATAGTTATAGTCATTCCTATAATTAATGACTGGATAAGTGCTCAAAATTGTAGAGGATTTTGTTCCTGAATTAAGAAAGCTGAGAAATACAAAGGAATGTTGTTTTTTTTTTCCGCAGTTGATCTTTTAATCCTATTTTACAATTGTAATTCTTAGTTTTCTTCGGTACATGAGAGTAATGTTAAAAACAAAAATCAAGAAAAGATTTGCTAAATATTATCAGAAGATTTATTTTCTGGATTTTTTAGTTTTCTTAATCCATAGGTTCAAGTCCATTTTCTCATGAACTTTCTGATTGGCATTTGCTGTGTTTTTTTTTTGTTTTTTTTCCTAATATCCTTCACTCCTAAACCTTGCTCCATTAGCTCGTTTATGTAACAAAAAATTTCCATAAGAGGGAAAAGTCCTGAACAACCAGACTTACGTGTTTTCCACTCCAGATTAGGAACAGAGCATAATAAAAAAGGAAGACATAGGCTCGGTATGTACTTTTAAGAAAAACTGTAATTTTTCCTCAAGTGCTAGGTTGATTTACAATATAAAACCCCTTATTTTCAGTATTTCACATTCATATAATATTTGTTGAGCGATATTCTTTTTTAATAGAAGTGCATACCAATGTTATTATGATGTTCCTGGGAGATTATTCAATGTATTAATAATTACTTTATGATCAACTTTCCTGGGGAAAAACTATATATAATGAGATACACCTATGTCTTTATAAAGCACTTTATTTTATTGCAGGTAAATGAGTAACATGTTTCTACGTCCTTTCTTAATCTTCAGATGTATGAAACGTATGTTAATAGACATCCATGAACTACTACAACCCTTCCTAAATGACTTATCAGCTGGAAGGCCACCTCACATCTGATTACATCTTAGCTTGTTTTTGATGGTTAGATTATACTAGAATCACAGAATTCCACTTCTGGATCTTAATAGTCAGGTAAGGAAGATTTCTTAAGGTCTGATCGTCCCCACAAGAATGGGACATTTCCACTCGTTTCAAGTGCCTAAATGTTATTTCCAGCTGAGCTTCTTCATTCCTCTGTTTCACTGAGGACTTCTACTTAAAGCTTCCCCCTCGGCCCCCACCCCCTTCTACAGGAGAGAACAAGGCAGCCTATAAACTCCTTAGCAGGGTAGTAGATCTAAATGTCTGGGCATCTTCCTCAGGAGAAAACAAGCAGGCAGAGCCAGAAGCAGAAGGCCTTTGGAATCAAAAACAATGCCAAAAAATAGCTACATTCCAAAGTGTCCTAGATACAAAAAGTGTGTTTGTGTGCATGTGCGCCCACAAGCGCGTGTCTGTCTCAGCGAGAGGGAGGACTGGAGATGAGAGAGTGACCATGTAAGAGACCACAGATTTGTTTCGACATGTTAACATGACCCAAAATCTGGGACGCTACTTGGTTCTCGATATTAGTTATCTCATTGATTTCTTGTAATATTTTGTGAAAGAAGGTGTGTTTTCACTTTTCTAATGTAGTGGTGATTCTGGTTAATTGTCATTGCCACACAGTGCCAGTATTTAAACCCATGTGCCTGATTTCAAATTCTAAATACATTTGATTGTACCATTTTCCCTCGGAAGTGAGAAATGTACTATGGATACAGAAGTTGAGAAGGGTAATGCCAAATATATGATTTTTTAAGTCACTGGATCCCTATTTATCTCTAAGATATTTATAGAATAGCACAGGTTGACTGCTATTAAACGAACTGGTGACCCATTAGGAATAAGTTAGTCTCCCTTATGCTCTTGCTAGTGTGGGGTTAGCTTTCCACTGCTGGAATCAGACTTGAATTCTCTGAACTTCAGTTTCCTCATCAATAGAAATAAAGGCTCTTTTTGAGTTTTAGGAAATAAATTTATAAAGAAAAAAGGAAGCACTATAATTGGGACATAGTAGACATTTAATAAATGTTGATTTTGCTTCATTTTTTAAGTGATACCTGAGCGGTTTGTCATCTCTACCTTTTATTAAAGTTATTTAGGCAAAGCCTCTTTCCCTACCATCTCATCTTGCTTCTCTTTCTTTGTGGTTTCCACACTATCCAGCACAGGACCTCACTTGAGGCGCTGTGATTTACTATCCCATCCAGTTGATCATTGATAAATTACAGCTGTAGCTCTGCATTTATTCAGGAGCTTTCTTGTTGTTTTCACTGAATACACTTTTTTCCCCCTCTCCAGTATAGTTTACGTGTCATGATGCCAGACTAATTCGAGGTTTCTGAGTTGTTTTGTTTCTGTACACATTTATGTCACCTCCATAGTTTGAGCCTACCTTACCTTTTCTAATACATGTCCTTAACCTAAAGTCAGATACTCTCTCCACTGCTTCTCCTCTGCATCTCCCATACACACAACACATACACACAACACATATATGCATGCACATATCCCACATGCACACCCCCCCCACGCACACACCCCATGCATACGCATTACACGTTCACTCGTCACAGGTGCACATATACACAGGTACGATTGTTTCTGCCCTTCAGCTTATTTTCCCAGCCCAGAAAGTTCGATATCCACTTATTTGCCTTCCCCAATCTTATCAGTTCTTCAGGTATAATCACTCTGGAAAATATTTTTTAAGGAATCTCTTCTTCGTTTTCTGAATTTTCATTATATGTAAAGAGAAAAAGACTGCAGTGTTAACCTCTTAATAAATCTCTCTACATACTTTTTTTTTGCTTTCATTCATTTCCAAAACTATTTCTAGTTTAATTTTAAGAAAAGTAGAATCTTACATTTGTGTTCAACCCAAGAAGCTTTACCCATTCTCCATTACCATCCATATAAAGTCCAAATTCCTCTCCCTAACATTGAAAGTATCCTCCAAATTTCTTTTTTCTGTCTTATTTCCTGTCAACCCCTACCAGTACCTATGGTAGATTTAGATTTCCTTCTTTTGGGGTTGTCACTTATTAGGGAGCTAATTTACGAATCCTTTTTTAACCAAGCATTTTTGGCACTCAATTTCTAGCTACACTTGATTTATGCAAACGTCATTCATTTTGAAGGGCTCATATTTACTTACTATTATTTAGTACACACTGTGCTTCTGAAGAAAAAGGCTGCAACTTTGGAGCCATAAAACTAGTTTGCATCCTTACCCTGCTAATTGTTAGCCGTGCTTCTTTGGGCAAAAGACTTGGATTAGAGTAAGGATTAAAGAAGATAAATAAAAGACCCAGTACACATATCAGATGCTACTTATCTGATTTTTCCCTATGCCCTTCAACACATAGCATTGTACTAAGCAAAATTAGTAAGACCAAATGTAAAGCTAGAGGTCTGATCTTTCAGAATTAACTATGCAGTTTATCACTTAACCAAACAATTTTTGGGTGCTAACCAACAGCCAGCATTTTTCCAGATGCTTAGAATACAATAATTAAACAGAAAGACAAAAGCAGACAAAACTCTGCCCTCATGAAGCTTATATTCTATGTGTCATAGTGTTAGAGACTCCATACAAGTGAATTAAACATAGAATACAGCAGGTCCTGCTAACTGCTATAGAAAAAGATAATGCCAGAGAAAGAGAAAAAAAGTATCAGGATAAGGAGTTGGGAAGGAGAAGGGAGTGTTGTAAATTTAAACAGGATACTTAAGGAAAGTCTTGCTGAGGAAGTGACATTTAAGCAAAAGCCCTCGAAGAACCCAAGGAAGCCAGCCAAATCATAAGCCTTGATGGGTGGTAGGGTTCCAAACAGAGCAAATGCATGAAAAAGGTACAGAAGTACGGAAAGGTATTCACACTTGGAAAGGCCTATAGAAAGATAAAAAACACTGATAGACTGAAAATGACAACACAAGGCAATAACATCAACAGGAAGAAGAAAGAGGAGCAGGTAGCAGCGGCAATGAGTAGAGCAGCAGATGATGCCATCCTCGGTTAGGCCTGCCATCTGGTTTCCCAGCAGTGTCACCGGTGACACCTGTGACATAAATGTCAAGATCAGAGCCCAAGCCAGACCTGAGAAGCAACAATCAAAACAGAAATAAAGGAAAGCTCGCTGACACTCGATGTCCTGAGCCTGAGCACAGAAGGGAATTGCAGAAAGCAGGATTGCATGGTTGGCTGCTCAGAAAAAGTCTAAATTTGTATGGGCATCTGCAGGGTGGACTCAAGAACAGCTTTAAAGATACGGCAAGTACAGCAGCCAAATTTAGCAGATAGAAGCAGCTCAACATCAGAGAAGCAGACAAAGCAAAATGCTGCCTGTCAAAATGTCTAGAAATAGTTGTTGAAATTTTAAAAGATCATAAAATGGATACTCTTCTTGTCTCATGATACAGTCTTAAAAAAACACGAAAGCACCAATTAAGAGATATAAACAAAAAAACAGACATTCTACAAAACTTTTTGTTTGTTTTCATGTGTAAAAATATTTGTTGGTTTTTATGTGTGAAAAATGCACTTGTCTATTTAACATATTGGCAGCGATTCTCACTCCTGACACATTTTAGAGACCATTCCTGACACTATTCCTCAGTTCATTGACTCTCTTAACCCTTAGGCTTTCCTTTCTTTTTCTTTTCCTCCTCCTCCTCCTCCTCCTCTTTCCCCCCTCATTTTAGGATAATGATAATTCCTATCTTGATCAAATCCACAAATTTGCTCTTGGCATGATTTCATATTATTTGAAGTAAAACATTTTTTGCACTTGACCTTAGCCAAAAGGCTGAGAAGTGATGAAATAAAACATTCTTTGAATGACAAGGCATTATAGGCAAAGTTATTTCCTGCTTTTCCTTAATATTATTAAAATATTAATTTTTTGCTTGCAGGAATGAAAAACCAAAAGGGAATTTTAAATAAAAAGAAGTGATATATAGTTTAAAGTTTCCCCATAGAACTCCATGCACATGAATCATAAAAGCATGGCTAGAATATACCAAGTGGTTAGAGTTTGAACAGATCTATGTCATGTACGTAAAAGCAAAGCCCGCATGCGTGAGATCATGTGATTTCCATCTCACCAATTTCATCTGCAAACTGAAGCAGGAAAACAGTAGGTTTGAGAAGGGCAAAGGGCAAAGGCTCGGGAACACACGCTGCCTTCCCCCAGTGAAGTGATCATTTGCCTTCTATATATTAATTTCCAGGCTCACACTTGTGAATGACATTTCCCATTTATTTTTCTCAGTCCCGACCAAACAAAATATGCTGAAATCATTAAAAGCAAGGACTGATCTATAAAACAGCCCTGTCACTTGAACATTATCAAAGGGCACGATATGACTCACATAGGTTTTGAAAAGTTCAAATCATGATCACGAATTGCAAACTGAATTTTCTTTTGGTTGAGAGAGAGACAGAGAGAAGAGAGAGATTGGTTTGAGTTCTATAAAGAAAATATGCTTCCAAATAAAAGAATTTATAAACTGGGAGATATGACTTTTTAAAGTATATTTTATTGATTATGCTGTTACAATTGTCCCAATTTTTTCCCTATGCCCCCTTCTGCCCAGTACCCCCTTCCCTTCAGCAACCCCTCCACCCTTAGTTCATGTCCACGGTTCGTGCGTGTAAGTTCTTTGGCTTCTCCCTTTCCTATATTATACTTAACACCCCCCTTTCTATTTTGTACCTACCAACTATGCTTCTCGATCCATACACCATTTTCCTCTTTCTCCCCCTTCCCTCTACCAGCTGATAACCCTCCCCATACCTATGATTCTATTCCTCTTCTGGTTGCTTGCTTTGTTTTTGTTTTCATTTTTTAGATTCAGTTGTTGATAGTTGTGAGTTTGTTGTCATTTTAATGTTCATAGTTTTTCTCTTCTTCTTTTTAAGTCCCTTTAACATTTCATGTAATAATGGTTTGGTGATGATAAACTCCTTTAGCTTTACCTTGTCTGGGAAGCACTCTTTCTGTCCTTCCATTCTAAATGATAGCTTTGTTGGATACAGTAATCTTCATTGTAGGTCTTTGCTTTTCATCACTCCGAATATTTCTTGCCAGCCAGTTCTTGCTTGTAAATTTTCTTTTGAGAAATCAGTTGACAGTCTTATGGGAACTCCTTTGCAGGTAACTCTGTTTTTCTCTTGTTACTTGTAAGATTCTCTCTTTTTCTTTAACCCTTGGCATTTTAATTATAATGTGTTTTGGTGTGATCCTCTTTGGGTCCAACTTGATTGGGACTCTCTGTGCTTCCTGGACTTGCACGTCTATTTCCTCCACCAAATTATGGAAGTTCTCTTTCATTATTTTTTCAAATAGGTTTCCAATTTCTCGCTCTTTCTCTTCCCCTTCTAGTACCCCTATGATACAAATGTTGGGCCTCTTGAAGTTGTCCCAGAGGCTGCTTATACTACCCCCATTTTTTTGGATTCTATTTCCTTCTTGTTGTTCTGATTGGCTGTTTTTTGCTTTCTTATGTTCCAAATCATTGATTTGATTCTTGGCTTCAATCACTCTACTGTTGTTTCCCTGTAAATTGCTCTTTATTTCAATTAGTGAATCCTTCATTTCTGACTGGATCTTTTTTATGCTGCTGAGGTCCTCACTAAGTTCCTTGAACATCCTTATAACCAGTGTTTTGAATGATGCATCTGATAGATTGCTTATCTCCATTTGTTTAGTTCCTTTTCTGGAATTTTGATCTGTTCTTTCATTTGGGCCATGTTTCTTTGTCTTCTTATTTTGGCAGTTTCCCCGTGTTTGTTTCTATGTATTAGGTAAAGCTGCTTTGACTTCGTGTCTTAATAGTGTACCCTAATGTGGTAGGTGTCCTGTACGGTCCAGTGGCACAGCCTTCACTGTCACTCAAGCTGGGTATTCAAGATATGCCTTTTGTGTGGTCTGAGTATACTCTCCTCTGGTAGTCAAGCTTTGGTTGCTGTTAGCAGATCAATGGGAGGGATTTACCCAGGCCAGTCAGCTGCAAGGATTGGCTGTGATTACTTACCATCAACCTCCACCCTCTGTGGAGGAACAGCTGTGCAGGAGCAAGGTAGCAGTGCTCCAGAGTGGTCTACAGCTGCTCACTGGGTTCACTGGCCCTGGGTTTTCCAGGGTGGTGCAGGCAAAGGTCAGCCCCACTCTCGGGGCTGTTTTGCCTGGGACTATGTTCCTAAGCTATAAAGCAACATGAGAAGGCTGTTACTGGTGCTGGGCTTGAAGATTCCCAGGCAAATCAACCTATGAAACTAATCTGGCTGCTGCTAGTGCCGGGGCTGGAGCTCACTGAGGCCAGCTGTTGCTTGTTTGATAGGATTTAGGAAGTTGTGAAGCATGAGCCAAGACCAGCCATACACATGGGAAAGCAGCTTGGGTGGACCCGTAAGTTGGTTGGAGTGGTGTCTCTGGGCATCTCCAAGGCACATCAAACAATGTTAGCCAGGTTGTTGGAGTCTCAATATGGCACCAGCCTGCCAGCTCTGTGGCTCTGCAGGGGGAGGGTTCAGAAAAGGGACAATGGCCTCTGGCCACCCTGATTCCACTGGTGCCCTTCAAGCTGCCACCCCAGCACTGGAGCACAGAGGGCATGAGTCTGAGTAGATCAGTCGTGGGTGGGTTCTTTAAGAGGAACTGCTTCGGGCTCCAGAAGTTTCTTCCACTAACTTAATCCCCACTGGGTTTTGGAGCCAGGAATTGTGGGGACTTACATTCCTGGCACTGGAATCCTGGGCTGAGGGACCTGGTGTGGGACTGGGCCGGCTCACTGCTCTCCTGGATTATTATCCACCACACGCGTATAAGAAACCATCCCCTTCTGTATCTGCACCCCTCCTACCAGTCTCAGCGGATGTAGTTTCTTTAATTCTGTAGTTGTCAAACTTCCATTCAACTTGATTTCTGACGGTCCTGAGTGATGGTTGTTCTATATTTTAGTTATAATTTTGATGTGGCCATGTGAAGAAGTGTGCCATGTCTGCATGCGTCATAATCTTGACTGGAAGCCAGAAGATATGACTTTGATTTATAATTGGTCCCCTATTTTTCATTATATCATTGAGCAAAAATTTCCCTTATATTGGCAAAGTAGTCAATGCCAATTAAAATGATAGATTTTGTATGTGGAAGGTGTTCTCCCAAGAGATCATTTAGTCAGACCACTTATATTTATTAAAAATTGAACTAAAATCAGAGACATATATCTTTGTCTCAGGTGTGAGAACAGAGATTTCACAACTTTCCTTGGTTTCTATCAGCTCTTTAATTGTCTAACACTTATTCTTTAGTTTTAATCTCTGTCACTATGAATAGTATCTAGACTATTTCTGCTACTGCTTAATTGGATGGAAACAGAAGCACCAAACACACTCCTACCTGGGATTTGTTATGGGAAAATTGCCAAAGTGTTTAGCATTCTATTTATTGACATTGAAGGGATATTTACTTATTAGCTCAATAAGATACAATTACTTAATAACAATTGTAGAAGAATAAAAACACTGCTTTATGGTGGGCATGATCTCTGTAATTCTTAGCCTTCAGTCTGCTTTTCTGACTAACTCCGCAGTTCTTCTAAAAGGAATGAAATATTAATTTGATTAATTAGTTCCTGAGATGATAGAATGGTTAAAGGGCATGAACACACAGGTTTTTAAAAACATTTTGTATTCTAATTGTCATTCAGGATAGAACATTTTCTAATTTTCCTTATGATTTCTTCTTTGATCCATGGTTCAATTACTTAGAAATGTATTGCTTAATTTCCAAAAAATGGGCTTTTCTAGATAGCTTATTGTTGCTGTTTCTAATTTCATTCCATTGTAGTCAAATACTCTAAATGAATTGAGACTTACTTATGGCCTAACATATAGTCTTTGGTGAATGTCCCATGTACACTTGAAAAGAACATATAATTTGGAGTTGGTTATAATATTCTATAAGTATCAATCAGGTCCTCATGTTTGATAACTGATAACATTATTCAAGTCATCTATATCCTTCATAATTTTTTCTACTTCTTCTATTATCAATTGTGATACAATTATTAGAATTTCTAATAATAATTGTGCATTTGTCTACTTCTCACTTTATTTTTGCCATTTTTTCTTCTATTTTGGAATTCAATTGTTTTGTCATACATATATAAGGTTGTTATGTCTTGTTACAAATAGGTCTTTTTACCCTATAAAATTGTCATTTTTAAAATCTGTCTTAGGATTCCTTGTCTTAAAGTCTACTTTACTTGATATTAATATAACCATATTAGGTTTTTTGCTTAGTGTTTACATGCTATATCTTTTGCTATTCTTTTACTTTCAGTCTGCCTATATTGTTATACTTAAAATGTGTGTGTTGAAAACAAGAGTATCACTGGATTTTGTTTTTTATCCATTCTGTTGACAATTTCAAGAATAATGAAAATATAAACTTACAAAAAAAAACTTTACAAGAATGTTCCAATAGCAGCTTTTTCCATATTAGTAAAAGTGAAGAAATAATTCAAATGTCCATTAATAGGTGAATAAAAATAAATTAAATATATTTATTGGATAGAGTATCATTCAACATGTTTGTCAAAACTCAAACTAATACACATTTTATTTTCTGAAAATTATATTTCAATGAAAGAAAATAGCATGGGCCCAAGCTCAACTGCCTTTCTTTGACTTCCTGTTTCCTAATAAGTCTGTGGGACTACCATGCCAGACCTTGGTAAGCTGGGACAAGCAAATCATCCTTGTTTTTCTCTTGCTGACCATGTTTCAGATGATAGTTCCTATCAGGTATCTTGAATTTATTATCTTCAAGTGGCCAGGATAAAAATTTGCACATAAACTCCTCAGGATTCATATTTTATTGGGAGATACAAATCCAGTTATGCCTCTAAGATAATAAGCACTAAGAAATTTGGCTCTTATTGAATCTTTGATCATAATGTCATCAATATCACTGTAATCTAGTAAAAAAAAAAGAATTCAAAACCTAATTAGTCAAAATAAATAGATGGAAATTAAAGAAAAAGAATTCCAAACCTAATTAGGTAGTCAAAATAAACACATGGAAATTTAATAACAGTACCGAGTTTAGTAACACAGTAACAGCATGAAAACAAAGGAACACAACTAACAATAGATGATTTGTGATACCATGATAAGCTTGAATAGATTTCAAATAGAATAGATTTAAAAATTTTACAAATGTTTTTATTTAACTTTTTTATTTATTGATTTGTAGAGAGAGAGAAAGAGATTGATTTGTTGTTCCACTTAATTTATGTACTCAGTAGTTCATTCTTGTGTGTGCCCTGACAGAGTATCAGACCCACAACCTTGGTGTATGGGGATGATGCTCTAACCAATTAAGTTACCTGACCAGGGTGAACTTTTTATACACACTATTTTATTTATCACTTGCAACCATCCAAGGAGGTAGATCAGGGAGGTATGAATAACTTTATTTTATAGATAGAGAAGCTAAGTTTTTAGCCAGCCTATGTCAGTGGCCATAGCAAAAAACAACAGACACAAGATTGCAACTGATGTTATTTTCGCCACCTCTCCCCAAGCCCCCAAAATAATTTATTCTGTATCTCTTGCTATTCATAAAAGATTAAAGGCATTGGGGGCTGAAGTGATGAAAAAAGGCTTCTTGGGTGAGGTGGAACTTAAACTGGGCTTTAAAGGTTTGGCTGAAAAGGAAGGACATTCCACCTGGAAGGGAAATCATAAGCAAAGGCCCAGCCCCCAAGCATGTCTGGTTGTAACCTATAAGAGAAAACAAGATAAGATGGGTTGGGACAGTAGCAAATGAAAAGATCAGTTGAACTGGAGTTTAGAAGTTCTTGCCTAGATCAAGTTGCAGATCTAATCAAGGAAGGATGAGAGAAGCCAGATGGAGCAGGTGTCAAATACAATGCCAAAAGTTAATGACTGCCTGCTGAAGCTTTTTCTTTTTTTTGAAAAAGTGAAATATCAAAAAGAAAAGTGTACAATATAAAATATCTTAAATGTTATAAAACATTAATATGAGGATACTAATACATATTTAAGATTACAATTTTAGTACAGTAATGAAAATAGAAAAGTAACAGTGACTTAAAAAGAAAAAAAGAAATTAGATACACAAAACTTGTTTAAGAAATGCACTGTTAAGGGAAAAAACATAGAACCTAAGCATATATTTTTCAATATGAGAGGGCTATACTTGTTTGAAAGCAGAACAAAGGAGTTAATGAAGAATCAAAAGTCAAAGAAATGTACATTTGAAAACTATCTGATCCTTTTAACCAATGTCACCCCAATAAATTTAATTTAAAAAAAAATCAAAGATATGAGACAGTACTTCCTTAAAGGGATTTTTCTCTTGGAATATGAGGATGCGATGGGGTCAAGAGCAAAGGAGAAATCTTCAAGCTTTGAAATCAAGAGGAATAAGATAAAGTTTGTGGAAAAGTCACTGTACATGGATGAAAATACAGGTAAATTGGGTTAACAGCAAAGAAGATAAAATTTACCCGGTCACCTTAATCATTTGGGTTAATTCCTGTGTCAGATATTGTTTTAAAAAAGGTAAGAGTAAAGAGTTGGGATTGGAAAATTCAGGAAGGAAAGATAAGGCCATTTGAATTATCACTGATAAATGGATTTTGTTGGTAGTTCACCAACAAAAGATATTTTAATAATAAAAATATAGAAATTATGGAGACTTAATTTTGATAAACATATAAACTTAGGTGTAATTCTTACACATATAGACACTGTTAGATTAGCATCCCCTCCCACTTGAATTAAAGGAAATATGATGTCCTTGTGTGAAGTCAACTTTGGCTTAAAATTAGGAAAAAATTTTCTATCTGGATACTCTAAAAATGTGACACAATAGAATGTCATAATAACCAACATTTTTTGATTAGTCAACAAAAGCTAATAGTTGTTGAAATCTTACTAAGGCCAAGTACTCTTCTAACTATTTTACATGTGCACTGTATTATGTAATTCTATCTTCCCAATAACCTGTGAAGTAGGAACAATTATTAACCCTTTTTTACACAATGAGTCCCAAAGAGGTTCATCTCTTGCCCAAGACAGATTAGTCAGCAGAGAAGTCAAAATTCCGACAGGGGCAACCTGATGTCTGAGTCTGAGTTCTTCACCACCATGTTTGCGTGGTTACTGAAATCACCTGTGTAAACTGTAAGAGGTCAGGAATGGCTCTATTTCCTGTTCCAGTGTAAAAATTTCAAGACTTGATTTTAGGTCAGATGGTGACCACTGCCACCTCCCAGGCTTTATGCCCAGCAGAACCTCCTGCTGAAGTCTAAAGTCCATGCGATGGAGTTGCCTATGAGCAAATTAAGCAATCTGGATTTTATACTAAGGACACAGGAAATCACTGGAGAATTTATTCAGAAGGGCAAGGCAATCAGGCTTATTTCCGAGATATCACTGTGAAAGTCTAAAAGAGGTCTGGAGTGTGAATCTCTTCAGGGCAGGAGATAAGATAAAAGGCTGTTGTAAGAGCTCAGACAAGAGGCCATGAAGGTCAAAATGAGGCAGAGCAATGAGGTAAAGAAGAGATGATTTGAGCATTTCTGGAGTTGCTCCAATAAAATTTAAGATTTGACTGCATAGTTGTGGAGAAGGAGATGCAGAAGCTTAAGATGACTCCAAGGTTCTTGTTTGGGGCGATGGAATGCCCAGGAAGCAGACACCTTCCCTGGCTTCCCAGTCCTTACAATCTTCATCCTCCTTGAAGTCCTATTTCACGTGAAGGCACCCATATTTATTGAGAAAAACAATAATGGTTGTATTGAAAAATTATTCTGCCCTGAGATACTAAAGCAAGAGGAAGGCTGAAAACAAGGATAATTGTGAGGAATCTTTTTCAGGAAGAAATCAAAGTCAGCTGGAATTAAATTGCAGGGATGAGGAGGGGGGGAATGGTAAAGAATGAATAGTTCTGATTATTTCATTAAAAAAAATTTGAGTGACTGGGTCAAAGTGTAGGCCAGAGTTAAGGGTATTGACAGACATAGGGATACTGAACAGGCTTATACAATAGTTCCCTTTAAGTCGCATTTTGATAGGAATTTCAAATATAACACACTTATGTCCATAGGTCAGACCAAACAGCATACCAACGCCAAACAGAAGTCATGTGTGGCTTCAGAAATGTTAGATGATTCACACTCTGTTCCATCACTATAGTATTGTAACTGTTCCATTAACTGCAGATATTTATGTGTCAACTTCAATAAACTCTTTTTTTTATTAAAGAATGCTGCCCATGGGTTTCTGCATAATATTAAAGCTGGTCTTTTGTTACCTTTTGAAATTTCTTCTAGTTCTGAGATGACTTGGTGTTAATTGAATTAGATTTTGGGATCTCTTTCAGATACAAAACTTACAGTTAATGGTTTTTAGAAATTACCAAACTGATTCTTTAAAAGAAAAGATATTAAGTCTATCTAACTCTACTATGCACACTGCTACCTATATAAACAGTATTTTTGTATCTACGGTAATGAAGTCAATAGATAAGAAACAAAGTATTCCTTCTCCCTTCTAATACTTTGAAAACTTACTAATAAGGGATTGAAAATGTTACCTTGAACAGAATCCCCAAAGCCAGTCTAGTTTTTGCCATTGTCTGCAATAATTACTTTGTGTGTAATTTCAACAGAATTCTCAGGGTCTCCAATCTAGGGATGATAGATTTATTTTACCTTCGTGATAAGGAAAAGGACAGTAAAGTGTGCATAACATTCTATGTAATGTATAATCTTATGTGCTAAGGGCATTGGAGTTAATTTCGATTTACATATAGGAACTCAAAGTATTGAGATTTACATCTTACAAATGCTGACAAGACCTGAGAACACATGAGGTGCAAAACCTGCCACCTGAATTAATAAAATACTAATATGGGTTTTGACAACAACATCCTAGCGTTGAAACTTTAAATATTCAAACATACTGATTGTAGCCAGCAAGACTTTCATTTTATTTTTGGCAAGTTTGACTTACTCTTCTTTCATGATATTTTGTTCTTCTACATTAATAAATAACACCTAAAATTTTGAAAAAAGTTGAGTAAAGTTTGGACAAGAGACATAGCCTCTGAAAATACAAAGCTATATATGTTTTTAAAGAGTAGGTTGACTATTTCCGCAGTTCATTTGACTCATAGATTCTTCTCCTATAAGAAAAGTAAAATGGTCTTTCTGGAAAAGGTGTTGAAATTAGATTGATTATAAATTAAAATAAAATATTTTTAAAATTATATTAAAAAAAAGTCAGGAAAGAGCAAAAAATAACCCTTTTCCTTGATTTAAATTTTGTTAGTCTGGATGAACATAAAAAATAGTATTAAGAAAGAATATTTTGACATTTTAAACAGTCAGCCAATATAAAAACTTAATGGAATTTTTATTTAAAGAAAAATTGAATTATAGATTCACCAAAAAGGCCAATAATTTTTTTAAAAGCCACATTTATTTAAACATTCAATGGAAGCCAGCTTGATCACACAGGGGAAGGGTGGGAGAACATGTTATAAAAATCCCAACAATTATTAGAGATAGGCACAGACATGCATAAACAGGAGAGCAGAATGTTTCCTTGGTATCTTATGAACCATAATCTGTATCCTTCTATTATTTCCAGGCAGGAAAAATGTGTGGATAAAACATTACTTGACTTTAAGAGCTTATGCTAAAAATTTTTTTCACTTCAGGCATTTTTCAATAATCAGCAGGTAAAAAATAGAGACCATTCCATTGCAGAGATAACCAAAGCAATGAATAGCCATTTTCATTGCACAGATTATGCAGAGAAACAGTGAATGATTGCTATTTATTACAAACCAACACTTCAGTGTGACTGAAAGAGCATCCCTTTCCCCCTTTTAAAACAATTAAAACATTCAGTGTCATATACAGTGACACAGAGTGACTAAAATGATGGAATGCTCAGGCAAGATGTGAGAGGAGGTGGTAGAACCACAACAATGTTCTCTGTTGAGATAATTTGCAGCAAAAAGGTCCACATGCAGCATTCTGTGAACCAGTCTCACCTTACAGGTGTGTAGCACCACTGAGGTAACTAGTGTACTTTATTTTCAGAGATAATACAAAATTAATAGCACAGAGAAAGTTAATAGTGCCAACCCCAGGTTAAACCATTTAACAGCACACTGGTGTTTATCTAGTGTCTAACTTCTCTGTCTTACTAATAATTCAGAACTGGAGTGCTGAGCAACCTCTTATCTTTTAAATGAGGAAATAATTGGATCCTTTCTTGTTGATTTACCCTATCATTTGTAAACATGGATATCATCAACAATGGTGGTATTGATGTACACTAGAAGAAACATAAGAGTTAAAAGGCACTTTAGAAAGAATGTTGTTCATTTCTTTCATTTTAATGATGATAAAATAGAAGCTTATAGAATTTAAGAGTTTAGGTAGTTATTGTCACATCTGGGACCAGAGCTCTGATTTTCTGGCTTCTTTTCACTGGTAATAATTTGTTATTTATAAAGAAAGAATGAACTATTAGATTTTTTTAAGAAATAGCAAACAAAGGTTGTCTGAACTGAAAGATGAAAATGAGAATTGTTTTTTATTAAGTAAATAGACATCCATATTTATTAGAGTCACTGAATACTTCTATTACATCTCTTTTATTTATTCATGAATAATCTTAGGATTTGAAGGCATTTACTTTTGGCTAAAAACCCTTGATCATAGACAGTTAATCTCTCTCCTTCAGGTTCATCTTCTCACCTACCAGACGCGAGTGAAAAGAGCATTTACACTCTGAAATGAGTTGAGAAGGGAAAATGTGTATCATTGTTGGAAACTAGGAAGTAAGAGCTGCATATGCCATAAGTGTCTTTTTCTAGATATTGTGCAGTGGGAGCAGATTGAAGGAAAGCCAAATTTTGCAGGACTGTGGGCACAAGGATGATCACTATAACTCAGGAATAAATGGGAGATGTGCCCATAAAACACAATAATTACAATGGGACCCCATGGCAAGGGCTGGAGGAAGAATATGCTTCACAGAAATAATGGGACGCTGAAGATTTCAACAGTATTTCTGAGGTGTTCACCAGATGGCAAAACCTGTGCCCAGCTTACAACAGGTGCAGACAGCCATGCCAAAGAACAGGAATACTGCTCCCTGTGAAGACAACTGAATTCAGGAAATAATGCCTTACTTCTGAGGATTCAGTCCTGGCTGCCGAACCTACACAGTCCTTGGCTTGATTAGCTCTTATTTTCCTTTGACCACTGGACTAGTGAAATGGCAAAGTTATAACAAGTGGGAATTTAAAGGTATCTCTCCTGCCTAAAAGATTTTCAGATGTTAATAGGAAACTAACAATACTTGATAGAGTCATCTCAAATCCCACGTTATATGGTATAGAATTTTCTGTGTCACGATGATTTAACATAGAAAAGTCACCAGACACATAAAAAGATGTCATTGCTCAAAATAAAGGGCATGTTCTTAATAACTGGTGCAGCTTTCTCCCTATGAAATGGAATTACTACAAGAAGCAGAAAAGGGACTTGTTAATGTTAAAAACTACTTTGGTTAACATTATGAAGACAAGATAAAACTAGAGGAGATCATCATCACCAAACTATTATTATAGGAAATGTTAAAAGGACTTATTTAAGAAAAAGGAGATCAAAACTATGAACAACAAAATGGCAAAAAATACAAATCTATCAACAATTGAATCTAAAAAACAAATTAAGCAAACAAGAAGAACAGAGACAGAATCATAGATATAGAGAGCGTTTTATTGGTTGCCAGATGGGAGGGGAGTGTGAGGGAATGGGTGAAGGGGTAAGGGCATTAAGAAGTACAGATAGGTAGTTACAGAATAGCCATGGGGATGTAAAGTACTGTATAGGAAACAGAGTAGCCAAAGAACTTATATGCATGACCCATGGGCATGAACAATGGTGTAAGGATGCTGAAGGAGTGGTGGGTGCTAGGTGGAGGTGGGTAAAGGGGGAAAAATCAGGGCAATAGTAATAGTATAATCAATAAAATATAATTTAAACTAAGGTTAAGAAGACATTTTAAACATGAAAGCAAAGCTGAAAATTAGCAAATAAATCCAACTGGAGACTGCAACAATACTTTTAAAAATAGCTAAATTCATAAGTACAATACAAACAACAAACTTGACAGGTTTGAAAACACAGAAAATTAAATCTATTAAATAGAAGACAAATCCAAGAAGTTTCCACAGATCTAAGAGGAAAAAAGCGAGGCACAAATTTATTGTTAAGACTATAAATGATATAATGAGGCAAAAGCCCAGGAGACACTCTAATTAAAGAGTAATGTTAGAAGGAAAAACTAAAGCAAACGTAGTGGTTGCAATAATTTCTAATCTCAGGAAAGAATGGAATCTTTATATCAAAAGACTTTATAAGTAAAAGGAAACATCAAATAACAGGTAAATTAATTAAAATAAACAAAAATCTAGACATATCCTATTAAGCTAGAGAAAGGTTAAAAAATAAAGATACAAGTCCTTCAAATTTCCAATGGGGAAAAGTTGCTAGTGTCCAAAGAGAGAAAAAACACAGGCAAACTTTGGGTTGTATGTTATCTTCCTTATATTAGATATCAGAAAATAAAAGAACAAGAAATTTTAGAGAAAAGTATTTGTACACCAACATTGTCATTCCTATAGGAGGGCATGAGGGAAACATTCTCACACAGCAAGAGCTAAGCAAATATATCATCAATGTATCTTTCATGAAAAGATGAATCTAAGATATACTTCAGCTCTACAGAAAATGGAAAGAATGGGGAAATTGTAATATTAAAAAAAGCTCAGTTAGGACATGGAATTAAACCATAGTACCAAACTGAAATCATTGTTGTCATCATGGTTATAAAACAATACACTTACAAAGAAAAACTCTTTAAATTAATATGAAATACCAAATTTTATATATATATAAATAATGCCTTACTTCTGAGGATTCAGTCCTGGTTGAATTATATATATATTATATATATAATATATATATATTATCCTCACCTGATGACATTTTTTTTCAGTGCTTTGAGAGAGAGAGAAACATCAAAGTGAGAAAGAAACATTGATTGGTTGCCTTCTTGTACATGCCCTGATCAACCATTGAACCCACAACCTTGGTATGTGCCCTGACCGGGAATCGAACCTGCAATGTTTTGGTTTATGTGTCAATGCTCCAACCAACTGAGCCACACCAGCCAGGGCCTAAGTTATATTTTTTTTAAAAATTAGAACATCGTTGAACAGGAAAAGAAAATTTAATATTTTTACCTTATATGGGGATAGTTAATAGACAATGTTCCATTTATGATGCTGGCAATTTCTTTTAAAATAATGGAATGAAAACAAGATTATATATTCATTCCAAATAACTAGAAAAAACAGAGGGAAAAAAGAAAAAAAAAACTATAGTTGACAAAGTCCAATAGGCAAAATGAGAAAAATAATAAAGAATAAAAGTAGAAACCACAAAACAAGTTATAAGAAGAAAGATCAAATATACCTAACACTTATGGTGATGAATTGTGAATTGGTTTGCTCACATTGAATAACAAAAAGTACCAAATTAGATCACGAGCAAAAGTTGAACAGATGCTGTTTATTTAAAAGAAGCATGGGACAAATTGCCAACATTAAAAATAAGAAGTGGGCCAAAATATATCAGGCAAATACAAACAAAAATGTAGGTTTTGCAATGTTATTAGAGATAAAATTTATTTCAAGCCAAAAGTAACTTAAATAGATAAATAAGGTAGTTTTATATTTATAAAGGTAAATATTTCAATAAAGATAAACTGGTCATAAATTTATAAAGTTAATCATAGTATAATATAATGCAACTCTTAGAAATCCAACATAATTGTAGAAGACATAAATTCATCTCTTTTAGTTTTTGAGAGACCACATATGAAAATAAAGTAAAGGTAGTAAAGATTTGAATAAATAATTAGTACTGTTAATTTAATAATTATGAAACAAACATACTGTACAGAGAAAATTTTCATTTATAATTTCTAAAACTGATCAATTACATAGCAGCAAAGCAGCAAGCAAACAAACAAGCAATTAAACAAACAAAATAATCCTACCTCAATAAACAGTGGAAAGTAAAATATGTAGGCCTAACCTCATAGTGTTTGACCATAAAACATTAAATTAATAAAATGTATTTTAAATTTTATAAATCCTTGGAATTCTCTATGAAATGAATAACATGTATGAAAATCAAATTGTTAAAATGGTATAAGGAGTAGAAAACTGACCAGGTAAACTGTAAGGAAATAAATTGAAAAAAATGTTAAACTACTTTAAAATAATGATGAGGTATTATTTCATAGATAAGTTACTGATCTCTTCTAAGAAAAAAACACTTTATTTCCACATTTTAAAAAGGACTCAAAGTATAGAAAAATAGAATATTACTAAAAAGGTTTTCCAGAAAAAATATAAATTTAACAGTAAAATTTTATCACAAAGAACTACAACCAACAATGCAAATGAGTAGATGTAAAAATCTTACATAAAATTCATCAGCTGCTTAATTTAAAAATACACCAAAAAAATCATCCAAAATAGTAATGCAAAAATGATGCAACATTGAAAATACATTAATGAAATACTGTATATCAATAGATCAATAAAAATTATATATTATAGTCAGATGCTAAAAAGGCATTAAGCTTACATTTATTTGTAATTATTATAAATGCTCTCTGTAATGACAAATGAAAGGAACCTCCTTATATGATAAAGCTTATCTCAAATCAAATGTATATCAATATACTCATATCACTACGACCACTAATAAAATATATTTTAATGGTGAAATATTATAAGTATTTATATCAAAGTTAGGAAAAAGCTAGACATTTTTACTATTAATTTTTTTCTAGGAAAATCTGCCAATGTAACTAAGAGAAAATGTTGATTAGAATTATAGAAAACACTGATTAAAAGCAAATATTGTAAAAAAAGTGGATATATTTATAACTATTTACAGACAAAATTATGTACCTAGAAAAGCTAACTCAACTAAAATGGTAAAATAAATAGATTATATCTGTAATATAGCTATATCTACACATTTCACTGTAGAAGATCATTCTTCCAGAAAGTTAAATGCTGTCAAACATCTGTACTTTACAACGGGGTTACAATGTGAGCATATAAGCTGGAAGTCTGCAATTCAGTTTCTTTAATGGCCATTTAGTGTTTTCGGTTTTGTGGACACAGGGTCTTTATTTCTACCATGCAACTTTGTCATGGTGGCATGAAAACAGTGATGGACAATATATGAAGAAATGAGCATGGATATTTCAATAAAACTTTATTTATGTACTCCAAACTTCAATTTTCATATAATTTTTATGTCACAAAATATTTTTCTTTATTTCCCAACTATTGTCAATGAAAGAACCTATAGAAGGCCATGGTTTGCTAGCCCTTGATGTAAGCTGTAAGTGGCCTGTCAAGTGACCTTTTCACAAATCCATCTGCTAGTTGTCATGCAAATCAAAAGGGCAACTCAAAGCCTATGTTATGACATGAAGAATTTTATACACTTCATGAAGGAAAGTTTTTTTACTACCTGGTATATAAGTGAGAAAGAAATTTTAAATATAAAGTTTAGAAAGGGCAGATAGAAGACACTGAGAGGTTTAAATAACTAAGAGAGTAATAGAGACAAAATCAATTTACACTTTCTTAGAAAGTTTTGATTTGTACACTGTATTACAGTGATTTATTAAAATATATTTTGTTTCATTTACATCTCTTTGTGGTCATTAATAATGTGCAGATGTTTTTTGAACAGTAAACCAAGGTCAAGAATTTGTGAAACCAAGAAGGAGAAAATAATGACTGACACTGGATCTGAGATTCAACTGATTGGCTGAGTAAGGTGTAGTCTCAAATAATTCTGCAATTAAAGGTTTAAAATATCCTGTAAGGTACACATTCCCTGAATCATGATATCAAAAAAATACTGAAATTGCTATTTTCTATAAAAGCTAGGTCATTTTATTTATTTACGTTGCATTTTTGAAGACAGATAATGATTGAATGGGACAAAATGTGGGTATCTATATATATAAAAAAGTATGTGTGCAGCTACTATTGATTAATTCTGTTATTGGTTATAAAAATTACTCACAGAAAAAGAAAATTTTTTATGAATGAATTGAGATTTGGGGACAGAGAGAGAGATCCCCACCATTATATCTATTATTTTTCTCTGAAAATTTTATGTATGCTGCATCTATATATCCTTTTACAAAAAACCAGGTGGTCTGCTACAACATTAAATTTAAAAGCGATTTAAGGCATTTATGTTAAAGCAAACTATTAAGAGATATTTTAACAAGTCACTTGAAGCAGAACATAATTATGTCATGAAAGTGACAGATTTCAAATAGTTTCCTAATTGAAATTTTAAATGGCTAGAGCTCTACAGATGTATTGATCACATCCTATGGAAGGCTATTGAAGTGCTGGGTAGCTTGGTAGAACTTTAAGATACAACGTTCTTACACAGTGCACAATTTCATGTAAGAGGTGACCCAGGTGTACATTTCTGGCTAGTCCACATATAATAAGTGTAACAAAGCTGCAGAATGCAAGGGAAGTACAGAGGAAAGCATGACATTGCATATGAAAATATCAGAAAGCATTTTAATAGAAATGACATTTAAATTGGATATAATTAGAATAAAAGTTCCCATATATTTTCTAAAGCACTGGGCTATTATAAAAATTTTTCACTGCAAAACTGGATCCTACTAAGGACAAAAATATATTGACTGGAAATTTTTTTCAGTATATGCTCTGAAAAAAAGTGACACATTTTCTAATAGCAAACTGGTATATTTATGTTAGACAGAACATTCTATACATAAAGACATTGGCTTTTTAACAAGGACAGTATTTAAGTTGTGATTTAGGTGAAGACATGCATTAAAACTCTTTAGAAGAGCTAAATTGGATAATTTCAAAATCCTAGTAGTTTAGTAAAGCGATGTCAGCATCACAGTGGCACACTTGTATTTTTCTACTTCACTCAACAACAAAAATTCAGCATCCATCCAGAAACAAAAGTGTCTCTGTGGGAATTGTGGAATCCAGAACCATATGTCAAAGAACTCAGGAGGAATCTCGCCCACCTGTGCATCAGGTAATAGGCAGACAGACCTCAGTACAAGGTGCGGTCCCTGCAAAAGCCAGTGAACTGACTCTAGCCCTCGTTGTCACAGTCCAGGAGCACCTGAACAACACTGACTTGGGAAGTCATCCACAGATAAGAGAGCTTTTGAAGTCCAGGTTGGGATCCAATGGAGTGGATAGGAGGAACAGTTTATCTTTGCCTGTATCACACCCCCCCCAAGGTGGCAACAGATTAGGGTTAAGTGAAATCTTCTCAGCCATGACTTCTTCTTGGGGGAAAGGGAGATGGGCAAGTGAATGCCCAGCTTCCCCAGTTGTGCAGGACTATGCTAAAGAGACTCTATTTCAGATTCTGGACTAGTAAATTTGAAGTTCCATGACTGGGAGGAGAAAGGGGATAGAGAGAGCAGCAAATAAAAATAACAGAGGGCATTAAGAGTGCATGGTTCCTGAAGACCAGAAAACCCATCCAGGAACCCCTGGTAGTACATAGCCTGCTGACCCCTGGAACTGACCTGAGTGCTGCACCCACACAGCACCTCCACTATGCAGCTGGGTCCATGGGCAGGCTTTTGAGGGCAGCAGCAAGAGAAGATCTGACAGATGTCTAGGGAGTATATGCAAAAGACCAAACAGAAAATACGGACTTAAGAACTCAACTGAACGAAATGAAATATACAATAGAGATTATCAGCAACAGAATAGATCAAATAGAAGAATCTGTGAATTATAAAATAACACCCTTGGAATCACTCAATTAGAAGAAAATAAAGAAAAGAGAATGAAAGAGTGAAGAGAGCCTATGCAATCAATGGGACACCATAAAAAGAAACAGTGTGTGAGTTATTGGAAATCTAGAAGAAGGAGAGGGAGAAAGTAAGAGAAAGCTTATCTGTAGAAATAATGGCTGAGAACTTCATAAATCTGGGGAGAGATTTGGACATCCAAGTTCATGACATTAATAAGGCATCTCATAATTTTAATGCAAAATGATCTTCCCCAAGACACATTGTAATACAACTGTCAATATCAAAGAAAAGATCGGAATACTAAAAGCAGAAGGAGAAAAAAAAGACTGTAACCTAAAAGAAAGCCCAATTATGCAGTCAGTGCATTTGTCAGCCAGGAGCAAGTGGGAAGATATATTCAAAGTACTAAAAGAAAGAAATGCCAAGCAAGAATACTCTATTGAGCAAATTTATCCTTTGTAAATGAAAAAATAAAGACTTTTCCAGACAAACAACAGCTGAGGTAGATCATCACCAATAGACCTGTCTTCTAAGAAATACTAAAAAGAACTCTTTTATCTGAAATGAAAGGGCACAAATCAGTAACAGGAATACATGAAAATATACAATGCACTGGTGAAGATAAATGTATAGACAAATTCAGAATATTCTAGTACTGTAATATGGTGGTATGCTAGTCACTTAACTGTAATATAAAAGTCAAAGGACAAGGCTATTAAATATAACTATAGCTACAATAATTTGTTAATGAGTACATGATATGAAAAGGGGTAAATTATGACATGAAAAACATAAAAAGCAGGAGTAAAAGGCTAGAATTTTTGCATGTGTTTGAAATTATCAGTTTAAAATAAACTGTTATATATATAAAATGTTTTGTACAATGATAACCCTGCATTGAAAGTCTTGTCTCAAGTCTTGTCTCACTGGGAATTTTTCCATTTACTTTTCTCCAAAATACTATACTAAGTTTACATTCCATAAAAGAAAGTAGATTACAGATATTATAATGCTGGTGGTGGAAATTTGGAATATCGACTAACTATCTGGACTATAGTCAAAGGAGTGAAACTGTCAAAAATGGTGTATTTGAAATTCATTGACTTACCAGCACAAACTCAAGTGTAGTTGAAGAAAAATACATATAAATGTTTATGGCAACATTGTTTATAAAAGTAAAAAATGTGGTGGTACCCTAAATATCCCTCTTTATGAGAGTGTAAATAATTTGTGATGCATTTGTATAATGTAAAACTATACATCAGTTAAAGTGATTGAGCTATGTGACTGTGTATCAAAATGATCAATTCTAAAAAGACAAAACAAAACAACAACAACAAAAAAACCCAAACAAGGAAAACATCATATTGAGGGTAAAAGCAAAATATAGAAAGATGCAGTATGATACCACTACATAAAAATTTTAAAATAAATAAAACAGGGTTCCATATTATTTGTGTGTTCAAGCTGTATGGAGTACAACTTTAAAATATCAAGTTTGTACATGAAATTCAAAATAACTGTTACCCGAGAAGGGAGTGGTAGGAACGGGATCAGTATAGGGTACAAAAAAGTCTTCCACTGTACCATATTTAATCTCTTTTTGTAAGAATCTGAACTAATATGACAAAATGAGTCATGATGAATGTTTTAAAGCAACAAACAAAATCTAAAGTCCAGTAAGAAATATATCGAAAATTATGACCGATCCCACTTTGTTGCTTTGGGTGCTTTAGGTAGGCTTTGGTCAGCAGTAAAACCATGTGAGTAGTTTTATGTAACTTGCTCCAGATTCACCCCTTTGTTCCATATGTGCTCCTTCTTTCATTCCTGGCCCCTCTGTGGCCGTTCCCCCATGCTCTCTTGCCTAGCCCCTCAACTGGCTGCTCGTTCTTGCCACCTACTATTAGATTCCTTTACTGACCCAAGTTAACATTTCCTGCTTTACATATTTTTAATACTAAATTCTCAAATGGTTAAAGAATTTTGTCTGGGTTTGAAGACAAAGTCTCATCATTTGTTTTATGCTTCTTCTACCCAAGGAAACATGTCTTTTATCAGTACTGAAATTTTCCTGCTATTATTTTCAAATACCAAATCTCCCTCATTATCTCAATCATTTTGAGAATATCTCTTTGGTGTTCTTGAAACTTTTAATTCTACTTATTAAACCTTTTACATCAAGGCTGTCATGACTGTATTCTAGGTACATTATCATATATATCTACAAATCTTTCATTCTTATTTCAGTTCTATTTAATCTGTTAAATCCATACATTGAGTTTTAAATGCTAATTCTTATTAATTTCATTTACAAAGTCTGTTTGGTGTCCTTTTTCAATATCTGCTTATTCTTATTTCATATAATTTTATTTTTATTTCTTAACACTTTTATCATTTTAAACATGCTTATTTATAGTTTATTTTGAATTATTAATTATCACAAGTTCCCAGGATGTTAATTCTGCATCTTTTTGTTATGTCTGCTGAATATCCAAACAGCAGTTTATTTCTCATGCAACTTCTTTAAATTATGGGTTTATGTTGTTTTCTCTCTTTTAAGATCTAAAGTTTTGAGAAAATGACCTTCCATTATTTTACAATTGCTTCTACCAAATATTAAAAGATATTGGCCTGGATCATCAGAGAAATGAAAATTAAAACCACAACTATATATCACCTCACACGAATCAGAATGGATATTATCAATAAATCAACAAATAACAAGTGTTGGCGAGGATGTGGAGAAAAGGGAACCCTTGTGTACTGTTGATAGGATTGCAAATTTGTGTAGTCACTGTGGAAAACAATATGGCGTTCCTTCAAAAAATTAAAAATAGAAATACCTTATGACCCAAAAATTCCACTCTTGGGTATTTATCCAAAGAAATCCAAAACACTAATTTGAAAATATATATGAATCCTATGTTCATTACAGCATTATTTACAATAGCCAAAATATAGAAGCAACCTAAGTGTCCATTGATAGAACACTAGATAAAGAAGGTGTGGTATTTATATAAACTGGAATATTACTTATCCATAAAAAGAATGAATCTTACCAATTGCTAAAACAAGGATGAACCTAACAGATATCATGCTCAGTGAAATAGAAAGAGAAAGACAAACAGCATACGATTTCACTTGTATGTGAAATCTAAAAAACAAAATAAATGAACAAACAAAACAGAAACAGACTCACAGATACAGAGAACCACCTGATGGTTGCCGGATGGGAAGGGGTTTGGAGGGCTGGGTGAAAGAGGTGAAGTAATTAAGAAGCACAAACTGGAAGTTACGAAATAGTCATAGGGATGTAAAGTGCAGCATAGGGAATATAGTCAATAATATTGTAATAACTATGCATGGTGTCAGAAGGGTGCTGGAATTATAAGGGAGATATTTATTAAGTTATGTAAATGTCTACTATGTTGTACACTTGAAACTAATATAATATCGAATGTCAATTATAATTAAAAAATTAAAAAATAAAAAATAAAAATAAAAATGAAAAAAGATACTGGACTCATATCAATTTCGACATTAATTTAGACACCAAGGAATTACTCTTCACAGAATAGTATATATCCAAATTCCATTTGATGTGACACAATCCTAGGGTTTTAATTCTTTTTAAAAATTTTTGTTTTATTTTATTTGTAAATTTAATATATTGGGGTAACATTGGTTAACAACATTATGTAAGTTTCAGGTGCACAGTTTTATAATACATTACCTGTATTTAGATTCCTATCTAAAATGGTTTTCTCCAAAAGACAGACAGATAAGTGTCCTTGACTTCCTGGTTAGGTAGACTGTATTTTCTAATTCTTATTTCAGTGAGAATACAACTGTTTGAGGTTTTATGCTCTACACAGCAGTTCTCAGTTTCAATTCTCCATATTACAAAGTTCAAGACATCATCCTTATATTTTTATAGGATTTAAAACTAAGCCCTCTGAAAATTTAGACCTTATTCTAAATAAGATATAACCCCTTTCAACTCCCCAGATCCCTGTGTCACCTTTCATGTTTATCACTCAGGAATTTAGTTATCTCTTTATTTCTGAATACTGTAGTTTTCCCTATACTTATTAGGAGCTTAACTAGGTATTTAAAAAGGTTTTATTTGTTAAAGTTTAGTTTCTAGATGTTAGTAAAGGAGTTTCACGTTTACTCAGTCTGTGAAGTTACCAGAATTGAAAATTCTCATAGGTTTTGTGGAAATTGTTACCTTTATTTTAATACATCTCGTTTAACCTGAAAATTTGTGGGGATGTAGGAAGCCATGGATCTCAGGATGTGTTGTAGAACTAGTCGCAAGCCATCAATACAGGTCCTTGTCTGAAAGCCTGTGGACAGGTTACACCAAGTGCGAAAGGATTTCCTGTACTCGGCTTCCTCTGAGTCTATGGTGGTAATAATAGCATGTACTTACTAACAGAGTTGTTTCTGCAGACAACTGACTTCCCTAAGAAATTAGGCTCAAAATTCATAGAGTTACATCATTCCTGGTGATATAATTATGGAATCAATAAGAACATTAGAGATTTCAGTTGGTGGCTTTATCCAGAACAGTAATTTGGGTCTTTATTTTTATGCTCTTTATCTACCTTGATGGGCCATTTTACATTTTAACTTTCTGACACTTAGGCACCTAAATCACAGATCATTTCCTGGGGTAGCCTAATCAAATATAAAATATGGCATAGTCCTTTTTTTGACTTTCCTCTTTTCCACATATTAGAAATGGGGTGATCATATATCACAGTTGGCTTGGGATAGTCCTGATTCGCTCCTGTTCTAGAGAAATTATTAGCAAACTACATTGTGGTTTAGATGATATACTTTATAGTCACTCTGTCTATACAACTAGCTTTCCCAGTCTTCTGGAAAAACTGATGCAGGAAACAGCAAGTGTCAGTTTGAGTACTTCTCTGGCACCTCCTAGCTGCCTGACAATTTCAGGACCACCACAGCTGCTCAAACCAGGGAAGACACAGAAAAGGTGGAGAACATTCCAGCTGGTAATGCTAGGATGGGTTGATAAAGATACTATCACAATTGCCTCCTGACTGGCTTGCTTTATGTCTTTGATATTTCACCTTTTGACATCAGTTACTCAGAGAGGGGAGACAGTGTTAATCTCCTCTTATCATAATCTTACCATAAATTTATTATGATATTCCAACCAACCCGTTATCTTTCATATGAGCTTAATAAAGACTTTGTTTTTCCATTGTCACTCTCCCATACATATCACCCGAAACAAAATGTACCAGGGCATAATTTTGCAATCACAAATTGCATGTTCATTTGTTAATACCACCGTGACATTCTCTTACTGAAAGTGTATTATAACCCCAACTGATCCTAGATACCAATATAAGACAATCATTCTAAAATATAATAATGATTAAAAAAATTCAAAGCATTCTTGAGAGTAATTGCTTCCTAAGATCATTTTATTCCAGTATGGAAATAATTTTTAGTAAGTAGAAAAAGAAGTTAACTAAAATAATTTTCTCACACTCAAAAATCTTTTAACACATTATGATAGATAAAATATATTTAAATACTCATGATTCTTAAACTATTTCTTCAAAAAATTTTCACAAATAACAAAAGGTTCTTACATGTTAGAAAAGACTTTTTAAAAAATATTAATGTAGTTAGCAATTTTATTTTCTTCCAAATGAAGATCTTGACTTAAAAGTTTAATGGACTATTACCAGGAAAAATTTTCAAAGTCCACCTCCACCTCTGTTCCCACCCACCTTTGATTTCTCTAAAGCCAAAAGCAGTGAGGGGAGGTGACACTAATATATGAACATTATAAGGAGATAAGCCAGTAGCTTTTACTTTTGAATTTTAATGTAATTTTGTTTTGTGCTCTTAATGCAGTCCATCTTTTCCTACATAAAAAATGATATTTCAATAGGCATTAGTATATTGCCAATGGTATTTATCACAATCAAAATGTATGTAAAATTATAATATGCTTTAAAATCAATATAATATGAAATTAAAATTTTGATGATTAAAGATCTTATTTGCTTTCATAGGCATTATGACTTTTCCTTTTTGAATTCTAAAGCAAGATCTTCCAACAACGTAAACACACTACTTTTTTTTTTCAAAAATCTTACTGTTACTATATTTAAGCAAAAATAGAGATATATTAAACTTGTATTCTAAGGATAACAGATATGTGAAGTAGCTGTTTACAAAGTCCAAATCTATAGTATTTTAAGATTCAAAATATATGTTAAAATATTTAAAATATTTTTCTAATTAGTTTCCCTTTGAATTAAACTTGTTTGTAACTATCATCAATATTTAAAGCATCCTGAATAAAATGTATTAATAATTTATAGAGTAAAGAGTGATAAAATCAGAAAAAGTAGTGGGAATATATATTTTTTTATATTGGCAGCATCTGAAAGTCGTTGGGAATTGATGTTAAAAAAATTTTTCAATAGAAAAATTTTTCAATAGAAATTTTAAAAGAGTTTAATATATATCTTCTAGCATGTTCGCTTTGAGTAGAAATCTGAAATATATTATTCTAAGGCCTGTTTTGTGTTTTCTATAACCTATTATAAAATTATAAAATAACTGTTTTGCAAAGAGACTCAACAACAAAGCCAAACACAGAACTGAGCCCTTTGAAAGCACTCTGAGCTGGGAAGCGGACAGGCCGGTTTGCTGCCCTGCGAGCACACACCGCAAAGCCCCTGGTGCCAAGCATTGCTCATGGCCCTCTTGTGGGTGCACAACAGCTGTTAATGGAATTGAACCTGGGTTAGTGTTTCTGTTGCAGATTATCAGCTATCTTATCCACACCTCCTAAAGTGCCATGCTGCTGATCGAGAAAAGATGGAGACAAATAAACAACAGGCTCTGAAATGGGTAAGAGTCAAGTTCCACAGCTGGCAATTATAACCCAAAATTTCCTTTAAAAAAAAAGAATAAAAACAAACACAAATAAAATCTAAATTTCGTCTTAATATTTAAAAAGCTGAGAACTAAAGCTAGATAAAGATAATCTCATTCAAGTCTCAGTAGTTGAATGAGGTTGTTATGAGGATATCTAGAGGTGACACCCAGGGGAAGAAAAGGACAAACACTGATGGGCAAGGGCAAAGTCTGCCTTTATAATGTTGTTCACAGTCAGCCCCAAGGTGAGGAAAGGGGTGTATCTGTATCTTTATCTTTATCTGTATTTCTACCGAAATACCCGCTTCTGTCCTTTTCACTCTAACATGTCAGGCTTGCCATACAGCCCAACTGAGTCAGGTACAGAAACAAGGGCGCGATGTTTCTGTCCAGCCAAATCTGGTCTGAACTGAGTTAATCTGAACTGAGAAAGCAGTTATTTCACAGGCATCTCTGTGAAGAACAGGATTCTTCTTCATGCCTGAGCCTTCGTCAGGGCTTCACATTGTCATTCCGTGCCGTGTGGGTGCAAGGGGATGCTTAGATGTTGGCTTTAGGAAAGATGTAGGAGGATTCTGGAAGTGTCAATAGAAAAGAGAAAGAACTGGAAGGAGGCTTCATAGAGGAGTTTAGGGGAGGAAGTGTGTCATTTAATCGACTTCCTTTTCTTTTTACACATGTCCCGTGAAAGTACTAATGAAACTGATGGAGGAAAAGGCCAGAGCTTGAATAATTAATTCAGATGCTGGCAAACCAGACCTTAATAATCAAACTGGATACCCATACTAGATATGCGTTGTTCTGCTCCTATGAAAACAGGTCATTCTGAGTAAGAAACAGGTAACTGAAGTATGTACAAAAAGCCTAATGTGAAACGGTTACTTGTTTCCAATTCAAGGATTAATGTGACAAAAATGTGCTGTGCTGGAAAGTATTTTGCTACTGAAGATAAATTATTTTCCCCAGAACATCCATATGATACAAATATCCTTTTTTAAGGACCCAACGGATTTAAATAGAAGAGATATTTTCTCTTACACACAAGGATTTAATTTCCAAGAACAGGGCACCTAAAGTAGTTACAACAGCCTCCCTTTATATCATCCCCTACCCTATCTTCCTGTCTCAAAGAAAAAACATTCTTGAACCTTCCCCCTCTTATCTCCTGTACTACTGTGATTTATTTTTTTGTTTCTTCTTTCCTTTACAAATTTTTTCTTTACTGACGTAATAACTTTACTCTGTGAAGGGGCTGGAGTTTCTCTAATCCTAACTGAAATCAAATTTCCCTCAATAGTACATTACCCCTCAATAAAAAATCTTATCTCTTTTCTTTCTCTGGTAAAAGTCTTAAAATCTAAAATTACTCTTTGGCATTCTCATTTCCTGTTTAGTCCTCAGTTTGAGCCCCTGTGTCTGTAAATCTACTCAACCTCTTAAAATACATCCACAACCTAATAATAGTAATGAAGCCCATCAGCTCCTAAACTATTCTCTTACTAACCAACCACATTATGGGTTTGCTACTGTTTCTGAGCCCTATTTTGGTCATCAACTAACCCGCTTTGCCCTCTATGGCTTTATCATTCTTACAACTTCTCCCATTACGTTTCCAGTCAATTAGTATCCTTTCAAGATTCATTTTACTGCACCTAATCTTAAATTTATACCCCCAGTGTTCTTCACCCCATTTTTATTCCCCAAAGATGTTTATTTACATGTGACCTAATTCTTGCCATAGCTTCATACATATCCATATATTCACCTTTATCACTTAACATAATATCTGGACATAAAATTTCTACCTGATAGAAGGTATCTATGTGAGAGTGTGTGTCAGTATGTCAAAGGAATATGATCAAAAGCCAAATTCATTATCCTTAGTTTTATTGCCCCATAAAAACAAAACAAAAAACACAAAATCACTACCCTTGGGTTTCAATCAGATTGGATTTTTACCGTTCTCTGTAATTTCCCTATACAATGCTCTACAGCTCTTAATTTTCTTATATTTGCTTACCTCACCTTTGTGCCTGGGATAAGCGACTGTTTGTTAATTTATACTCAGCTCACTCTGAGCTCCTCAAGCACAGAAATGGTGACTGTTGGCTTATTCTGACTCTCAAATACTGTAACACAGACACAGGTACAAGATAGGAATTCACATGCTTACCCCATTCACTTTCTCATCTTCATTTTCGTGTTCATAATATTTTGAGCTATAGTACTATCTGTGCGTGCAGATTTCCATGTAACACTCTGCCTATGTTATAGTGGACAGTTCTTGACAGGTGCATGGTACTCCATAAATATTGTATGGGAAAGTGGCACATTTTAATCTTTTTCCTTTCTCAAGATATGGAAGGAGTAGTGTGTGGCTTGTGTCCAGTAAAAGAAAAAAAGTGGGAAGTACAGGGCACGAGATGATGTTCTTGTAAGGGTAGACAGGCTAATGGATGTGACAGTTTGTTCTGTTAGGTAGGAGGGATAAAGCTGCGACCTAGTACGTAATCACGCGTATATCATTCACGGGCATAGAGCTGAATGATATACCTCATCAAATGAAGAAAGAAGAATGCTAAGAAACAGAGGTTGCCATAGCTGCTGTTTCAGTTTTCTTGGATGCCTTATCAGAGGCCTGCCTAAAAATTGAACACTGCATATACCATGCCATTGAGTAACATGTACACCAAAAGAAACCATACTTCATAGAATTTACCCAAACACACACATACACCATGATTTTCAGCACACTTGCCATATGCCATTTAAATTCACACTAGAGATAAACTGAGCTACTGCTATGAAAGACATTGAAAGGGGACTAAATGGTAATGAAAAAAATACAGTAAAGATTAAATTGTTTTTAAAAAAGAAAGAAATTGAAAACTGCCAACCAGTGTTCGAGCCTTGCCTCTGATTCTAATTTAGTATGTGGCTTTGGGAAATTCACTTAATCCCTCAGCCACAATCGTTATTCTTTAAATGATGATACAGATAAATGCTAAAGATCTGTGATTCTAAAAATTCCTGTCTATATAAAAACATGTCAAACTTAAATCTCTTTATAGATACTACATGCCAAAAGAATGGATTTATTATTCTTGGTGGTTCAAGCCATGCCATAAAATCATTCCTCATAGCTTTCACAACCTCTGACACAGCATAGCTACCTCTTTACAGGAAAATGCTGAGTGAGATAGAAACACCCTAGTGCACCCCCACCACCTGCCACCTCCACACACACATGCACGCACACACACAGATCTTTCCAAAGAGAAGAGAATGAGGCTTTTAAAAGCAATCTTACAAAATAATTTTTAAATATTTAAAATTTCATTTAAATTAATCTAAAAGGATTCTGGACTTTTAAATGCAGGATTTCTATACTGCTTTCTTCCTATTAATTTGATAATAATAAAATGAGGATTTAGGGGAAAGCATCAGAAGAAGCAGAGAAAAGCAGAGCTGTTGTATGCAATTTCTAGCTCCTGAGTCATTTCACTCTTTAGCACAGCTAAAGTCACATGACTGAAAATAATTTAAAATATGAATGTCTTATACAACATCAACTATTTTTAATGGCCACAGTCCTATCATCACAAATCCACCAAGGTCTGAGAAAAATCCATTTCTCAGCAATTAATTTATTTTCAGTTTACCCCTTACATCCATACTGAGCGGAGGCGGATGTATGGTATTATCATTCCATGTCTATTAAACACTACATAAATCTTCCATTCATTGGGGAAGAGATGACTTACATATTTTTCTAAAACAGAAAAAAAGCACAAATAAGCCACACCATTGTTACTGGCAGGAAAGATTCAGAAGGCCTTTAGGCTCAGGATGTGGCATGCCTCGGAGGCTGCTCTCAGAAGGCTCGGCTCTGGGCTGTAGCAAAGCCACTGCCATGTTAATCTGCTTCATTACATCTCTACAATTTGTTCACGGCATGAAGGAGCAGCTATTTCCCTTGTGAGAGGGAGACCCAGCCTCCACTTTGAAAGCTTTACCTTCAAAAGGCACACAAGTCTAGCCACAGATGGACACTGAAGGCCAGAAAGTCAAACGAATATTAAAATATAGCATGCTGGAGTTGGAGCTTATTTCATTCTAGGAAGATTTAGAAACACAGGACAGCTAGATTTAGAGTTTTTGAATCTTTTAGATCTGAATCCAAGTTTACAAAACACATGTCTTATTTTAAATATTTTCATGAACATAGTCAAAGATAGAATTATGTTGGCTTACCTGAAATAAAGGAAATTGTATATCATAGCACAGGATCCATATATGTGTTGAATATAACAGTGTCCAACGCAGTTCTTTAGAATTCTGACTAGAGCAGGAAGTAAAATCTCACATGTGTTCCATCCTCACTGAAAAAGGAAAAACAAGAAACGACGACCTCGGCACCCTCTCTGCTTCTGTCTTAGCTTTCCGCTCTGACACTCACTCGATGGTATCCACTGTCTGTTAGAAAGCAGCATGCTAAATTGAAATAAATAAATAAATAAATATACGGCCGCGTCTTACATGACAGCTCCATCTCCTGGCCAGAAGTGGAACCACATTCATTCGAGATCCTTTGGTAATGCCGCATTTAGCAAGTTTGATGAAGTGCTATATAGTACATAATTCTACTGTGTTTGAAATCAACTACTTTAAATAACCATAAATTAAACATTTAAGAAACATTAGGGTTTTAATTTTCAAAACAATGTAATCTTACTTTTAGGATTTAGTTAAATTTATTTACCTTGTATTTAAATGGAAGCTTTTGATACATCATTAAAAAGTTCACACTCACCTTAACACTTATTTAACTTTATTTACCATCCGTAAAAAAAAAAAATGCATGCACCATAAAGTAATTTTAGATGTTAAATTTGTCTTTACTGGGCACCTTTTTGAGGAGAAGTTGTATAGGTTTTTGTTTCTAGAGAAATTCTGTTATGTTGTTATTGTTTTTATTTGGGGTGGGGTTTTGTAGGTTAATGTCAATACAGGACAATGGAATTACTAAAACACAAACTAGGAAATCTTTAATCAAACCCAGTTTTTACAGGTATGTCAAAGTATACAGATATCAAATTACATCCTATATGAAATTTGATAATTATTGTATACTATAATGTATAGTTTTATGAGGGGAACAAGAGAAAAATTATAATGAGAATACACTTAGTAAATAACATGAGTTTGACTTAGCATACATATTATGTGATGAATAATATATCTATTTAATTAATTTTTCTATGATCAATTGTGAAACCCTGATTTATTTTTTTTTAATTTTGAAATAAAAAGATAGTCTCACTTTTTTACAATGCCATTCAAATCTGGGGACAGGTATATGAACCAAAATTCTCTCTAGTCTTTTCATTAAGTGAAGGAATACATACGTATCTTCATGTCTACATACATGTATACATAAATGATTGAATCAGAGCCCTGTGGTTCTCAAATCAGGACCCAAATGTCACTTTTCTAACTTGTTGGCTTGGGCATTGGAGTGGCGGAAGGTCACAGAAGGGGAGGTCCAGGTTGGAGGTCAGAAGACCTCAGCTCTTGTCTTTGATTCACTAGGTAACTTGGGCCTCAAGCTCTGGGTCTCCTCAAGCTCAGTTTTTCCTTCTGACCAGTGAAAAAAAGAACATTTTCTCCATGTCCTCCTTCAGCTCAAACATGGCACCAGTTTATGTTTTGTGATATATTTTTTCTTTTTTTAAAATTTTAACAGCTTATTTTTTATTGTATTTAATCCATTACCATTTATTCCCCTTATATCCTCTTCCACTCCCACCAGCCACTTCCCCTCCCCTGCAATCACCACACTGCTGCCCATGTCCATGACTCCTTTTTCTTTTTTGCTCAATCTCTCCAAGTCCCTAATGCCCCCATACCTGTCATCCTGCACTCTATGAGTCTGTCTGTATTTTGTTTGTTAGTTTATTTCATTCATTAGATTCCACACATGAGTGAAATCATAGGTATATACCATTCTGCCTGTCTTATTTCACTTAGCATAAGGTTCCCCAGGTCCATCCATGCTGTCACAAAGTGTAAATTTTCTTCTTTTATGTGGCCGAGTAGTATTCCACTGGGTAAATATACGAAGCAGGTGTATGAACTAAAATTCTCCCTAGGTTTTTGATATTCCAAGATCTTTCATTTGCTGCTGCAGCTGTAATGCTGCAACTCTGTCCGTGGTGCTGAAAACCAACTCCGGAACTCCAAGGGTTCTGTCTTAAGCTGGTTTGAAATGCTGTCTTTGAAATATTTATATTTTTAAAAGTTCTAAATCATCCAGAATAAGTAATAGTATCTAAGGTATCTAAAATACAAATATCAATGTAATGCTTTATCCATAGAATATCTAATATACATGTTGATCAGAAGGCATAATGCTAATGAATCTAATAAAAATATGATATTTAGTCACGCTTTGTTTAAATCTTTTATAAAGCATTTAAGCTTATACTTGCTAAGATTGTATTACATATATTGGTCCAGCATTAGTTTCCCCTTTATTAGATGAGGATATCTAAGCCCCATCCTTCAGTAGCTTGTCCAGTATTAAATAACAAGTAAGTCAGGAGAACAAATTTGACTCTTTAAATTTTACCTTACTCCTATTTCTACAATACTATTGAGACATATTTATATGGTGTTTAAGCTATATTATTAAGATTGCACAAATAAATATAGTGACTTGGCATGCAAATTATTTAAATATATACACTCAAGTATTTTATCTCTTAGGTCTTCAGCAAAAACATAGGATATGGATATAAAGGATTAGGGCACATAAATTATGATAACTTTTTGAAAATTTTCCAGCAAAGAATTTTTAATGGTCAAAAGGCTTGCAATCAGGAAACTAGAGCCTGAGATTCCACAAACATGAAAGATAATCAAAGCCTCACTTCATTATTAAAATCATGGGGGTTTTATAGTAATTTATATAACATTTAAATGATTTTTATTAAATATTATTTTCTTATTATTTTGCAGGTGAATTTTAACCTTTGGGAAGATGTATTTATTTTTTCCTGGGATTTTATGTACTTCCAGGCATGCCACCACGTGCTCCTATATTCAATAATCCTGTCTGAGGACCACAAGATCATGTGACATAAAATCAATTGATCTCAGCAAATAAGGAATTACCTAAAAAAATTTTTTAATGTATTCATTTCCAGCATATAACTTCACTTTGATTAATCATAAAGCAAGGAATTCAATATTAATAAGTGATACCTTTTAAAAGTTATAAACATATTTGCATTCTTCATTTTTAATATGTTGTTGTCAAGACCACTGTGGTCTAATTGTAAACATCATCACAGTCCTTTTCTCCTTCCTATCTTCATGTCTTTGGCACTGTGACTACCACTAAGAGACAGAGACTCTTTTCCCATCTTTTATCTGGGCAGACCTGGTGACATAGCAATAGAATGTGGTAGAAGTGCTATGGTTCCCCTTTCAAGTCTAGACCTCAGCATTTTTTGTTGCGTCTGCTCACTCCCTGGGAACCCTCTCTGATCACCATATGAACGTGTCTGAGTCGGCCTGGCAGAGGACATGAGACCATGTGGGGCAGAGACAGGTTTCCCAGCTGTGAACTTCCCAAAGTAACCAGCCTCGAGCTCATGTCGGAGCAGATGCAGGTGACTAAGCAAATCCAGCTAAGATCAGCCAGGTCTGACCAGGCTCAGCAGAACCAGAAAACCATAAACTGACTCAATGTTTATTTGGGGATGATTTGTCATATGCCCAATCCAAGTTATTCATGGTTAGTTCAGTAGTATATGTTCAATTACAATATTAAAAAGCAGTTGGAACATTGCTTATTTTCTCCTTGAAATAATTTTTTCACCTACCTTTACTGGGAACCATTCTATATTCTAATTTTTCTGCACATGCTTGTTTCTCCTGAGTGTCCTTTGCTAGTTTTCCTCTCCGTTGTCCTACTTTGAACATTGAGGTGCCCCAGAAAATAGTCTTTAACAACTCCCAAATTATTGTTCTAACCTGGTGCTTTTTTCCTAACTTCGGGTTTGTAGGTAAATCACATTCAACATATTCACTTCCTGTTAACATGTCTAAAACGAGCTTTTGTATCTCTTGCAGTATTTACTATGATAGGTAATAGCAATTCCACCTTTTCAATGATTTAGATAAAAACTTTAATGTCACCTTTGACTCTTCTCTTACTTTCGCACTTTACATCTAATCAGTTTGTGAGTACTGTTACCTTCTCCTTGAAAATGTATCCAGACTCTAACTCACTACTTTACTATTTTATCTTGACATAAGCCAGCATCATTTCTATTAAGTATTTTTGCAATATCTTCTTAACTAGTTTCCTTCTCTACTTTTTCCTCTGCCTTTGCTATAATCTATTCTTAATAGAGCAATTGGAGTAATGCTATTAAACTGTAAATCATATAATGTACCACTCTCCTCAAAACTTTCCAGTGCTTACCCATTTTCCTCAGAAGAAAGTCAAGCCTGCCCAAATGTTCACAATGTCCTGAAAGTGCTGGGCCCTTTCCTTCTCTGATTCATTCACTAGTTACCCTTGTCCTCACTCATTCTACTCCAACGATTCTTGTCGCTTTTCAGCTACTCAAACAGGCCAGCGATGCTCCTTCTGGAAGTTTCCACCTTTTGATCTCTGCCTGGAATGCTCTTACATGGGTTCCTCATGACTCACTTCCTTTCTCATTCTGGTCATTGCTCAAGAGTCTCTTCCTCAGTGAGGCTAGCTTTCAGCCTTAACACCCTGCCCAGGCCCCTTCTGTTATGAGTTCCTCCTGTGGTACTTAGCCGACCTATTGTTTATTGTCTGCCCCCTCTAAGAAAAATGTTAAACTCCATGAAGGCAAGGATGTTTATCTGTTTTGTTCTCTGCTATAAACCTGGTTTATAAAATAGTATCTGGATCACAAAAATCTTCCCAAATAATAAATAAATCTCTTAGATATACACTCTGCTCATTATTTTTATTAATGCATCATGGAAATTTTATTTATTTTTATGTGTGGATTCCTATGTTCTCATCAATATGTCTGTCGTACAGTATGAAATCGACAACATATTCTTTGATTAAAATATCATCTCAGATCTAAAGAGAAAGCTGGACATATAATGGGTATTCAATAAATATCTTGGGTTAATTATATAAATGTCTAAATTACAACACTATGTTCTTGAATTATTTTCAAAGGGGTTCTGAAAAAAAATTGTTAAAATACCATTGAATGACTCTTATTTCATGTTAGTAATTTTGCCAGGCTTTGATGGAGACTTTGAGGGGACTATCATAACTTTATTTTCATTAAATATGTTTATTTCATCTAGAATGTTTTGTAATAAGCTGTAAAAATACAAGCTATGTGTCCTGCAGAGTGTGTGTGTGTGTGTGTGTGTATGTGGAGAAAGAGAAAATATAGATATATTCTGAAATCAATTTGAGTTGACATCTTATACAGTTTTATTTTGGCAGCTTGGTTTTCAAAATTACTTTAAATTTTAGGGATATAAACAAGAGTGGTTAATTTTATGTGTCAATTTAAATGGCTACAAGGAGCCCCTCTGGAAGAGGCTAATATTTGACTTTTTAAATTATATTTTATTGGTTATGCTATTACAGTTGTTCCAATTTTTCCCCTTTGCCCCCTTCCACCCAGCAACCCTCACTCCCTCAGGCAGTCTGCATACCATTGTTACATCCATGGGTCATGCTTGTAAGTTCTTTGGCTACTCCCCTTCCTACACTGTACTTTACATCCCCACGGCTATTCTGTAACTACCAGCCTGTACTTCTTAATCCCTTCACCCTTTAACCCCTTCCTCCAGGTCCCCCACCCCTTTGACAACCATCAAAATGTTCTCCTGTTTATTATTCTGTTTCTGTTCCTCTTGTTTGCTTAATTTGTTTTTAAGATTCAACTTTTGATAGATATGAATTTATTGCCATTTTATCGTTCATTGTTTTTATTTTCTTTTCTCTTAAATAAGGCCCTTTAACATTTCATATAAGCATGGTTTCTTGATGAACCCCTTCCATAGTTCTTGTCTGAGAAGATCTTTATCTGTCCTTCACTTTTAAATAATAGCTTTGCTGGGTAGAGTAATCTTGGTTGTAGGTCTTGTCTTTTCATGACTTTGAATATTTCTTGCCAATTCCTTATAGCCTGCAAAGTTTCTTTTGAGAAATCAGCTGACAGTCTTATGGGAACTCCCTTGTAGTCAACTAAGTGCTTTTCTCTTGCTGCTTTTAAGATTCTCTCTTTATTTTTAACCTTTGGCATTTAATTATAATATGTCTTGGTGTGGGCGTCTTTACATTCATCTTTTTTGAGGCTCACTGTGCTACCTGGACTTATAGGTCAATGTCATAAGCAAGTTAGGAAATTTTTCTTTCATTATTTTTTCAAATGGGTTTCTAATTTCTTGTTCTTTCTCTTATCCTTCTGGCCCCCCTATGATGCAAATATTGGTACACTTGAAATTATCCCAGAAGCTTCTTACATTATCTTTATTTATTTTTGGATTCTTTTTTCTTCTTCTTGTTCTAACTGTTTGATTTTTGCTTCCTTATATTCCAAATCATTGATCTGATTCCTGGTTTTGTCCACTCCCTTTAAATTGTTCTTTATTTCAATTAGTGTACCCTTCATTTCTGACTGGACTTTTTTATGCTGTTGAGGTCCTTGAGCATCCTTATAAACAGAGTTTTGAACTTTGCATCTGATGGATTGCTTATCTCTATTTTGTTTAGTTATTTTTCTGGAGTTTTGTTCTGTAATTTGGGCCATGTTTCTTTGTCTCCTCATTTTGGAAGCCTCTCTGTGTTTGTTTTTGTGTATGAGGCAGGGCTTCTGTGACTCCTTGTCCGGTAGCGTGGCCTAATATCATAGGTGTTCTGTATGTTCCAGTGGCCCAGCTTCCTCTGTCACCCAAGCGGGGTACTCAGGCTGCACCCTCCATGTGGGCTGAGTATACCCTCCTCTTGTAGTTGAGCTTTGATTGCTATTGGCAGGTCAGTGAGAGGAATTTACCTAGGCCAGTCAACTGCAAGGACTGTCTGTGACCTCCACTCCCGATGGAGGATTAGTTGTGCTGGTACCCACTCCACAGAGCAGGACTTACTTCAGCAGGGCTCTGGAGCCCACTGAGTCTTCCCCTGCTGAGTGTGCCGCTTGTGGAGGTGGTTGGGTGATATTTTTCCTATGTGGTCTATAGGAGTCTCTGATGTGGTCTGTAGCTGTCCGCTGGGTGTACAAGCTCTGGGGTTTACCCAGAGGTTCAGGCCAAGGTCAGCCACTGCCTGTGTTATACATGGGGCCACTTGGAATAAGCTATAAAGTGATCTACAGATGGCTGCTATTTGCACTGGGCTTGGAGGTACCCAAGCACGGCCTGGCTGTGAACCAAGGCCAACTGCTGCTAGTGCTGGGCTTAGGGCCACTTATCAAGTGGTATAAGGGCTTGCCAAGTTCTGCTGTAGCTTTTTTGAGAGGATTTAAGAAAATCTGAAACATGAGCCAAGACTACCCCTTTGCATGAAAAAGCCACTGGAAACAGCTTGGGTAGGCCCATACGTTGGGTGGGGTAGAACATAAGGGAATCACCAGGGCAGGGAAAACAGTGTGAGCCAGGTTGATGGAGTCTCAGATATGTTGCATACTGCTCTGTGGCTCTGTAGGGAGAAGGCTCAGAATGGGAACAATGGCCTCTGCCAGCAGTTCTATCTGGCAGAAAGCTATCCTCTAGCTCTTGCTCTGATGCCAGACATTTCAGTTCCTCTCCGTATGCCACTGATGCCTTTTAAGCTGCTGCCATGTTGCTGGACCTCAGAAGGAGTGGGTCTGAGTACTTCCATGTGTGGGCCCTTTAAGAGGAACTGCTTGGGAATCCAGCAATCTCTTCCACCAACTCAATCCTCAATAGTTTTTATAGCCAGAAGTTATGGGGACTTACCTTCCTGGCACTGGTACCCTGGGCTGGGGGTCCTGGTGTGGAGCTGGGACCCTTCACTTGCAAGATATCCGTCCTGATTTTTATCTACCACACATAGGTGTGGGACCAGCCCATTCTGCATCTCTATGTCTCCATCCTTCCTACCAATATGGAAGTATGTGGCTTCTTATTTAATTCCATAGTTGTAAGACTTCCATTCAGATCAATTTCTGATGCTTCTGAGTGATGGTTATTCTATAGTTTAGTTGTAATTTTGATGTGGTTGTGCAAAGTAATTAGGCATGTTTACCTAGGCAGTCATCTTGGAGAATCCATGTGGAAGAAATTAATATTTGAATTGGTGGACTCAGTTAAGCAGATTTCCCAACCCAGTGTGTGTCAGTATCATCCAAACTGTTAAGGCCCTGCACAGAACAAAACATGAATGAAGGAGGAATTCATCCCTTTTATTTTCTGCCTCCCTGCTTAACCTGAGACACCTCATCTTACTTTTCCCTGCCCTCAACTGCAGTTTACACCATTGGCTCATTCTTAGGCCTTTGGACTCAGGCTGAGTTACTCCACGGGCTTTCCTGGGTCTCCATCTTGGGTGCGTGTTTGTATGTTTATATATTTTATTTAAATATATTTTATAGAAAAAATTTATACATTATATATAATATTTGCACTGCACATGATTATATGTATTCTATGAATAATACATATTTTGTATATTATGTCACTTATATATAATATATTTAATAATTTTTAAAGCATATTTTATTGGTTATGCTATTACAGTTGTCCCATTTTTTCTCCCCTTTATCTCCCTCTGCCCTGCACCTGCTCTCCAACCAGCATTCCACCCCGTTTAGTTCATGTCTATGGATTGTACATATAAGTTCTTTGGCTTCTCCATTTCCTATACTATTCTCCCCCTGTCTATTTTTTGTACCTACCAATTATGCTTCTTATTCCCTGTACCTTTTCCCCCATTCTCCCCTCTCCCCTTCCCCGCTGATAACTCTCCATGTGATCTCCATTTCTGTGATTCTGTTCCTACTCTAGTTGTTTGCTTAGTTTGTTTTTGTTTCTGTTTTTTCAGGTTCAGTTGCTGATAGCTGTGAGTTTTTTGTCATTTTACTGTTCATAATTTTGATCATCTTCTTTTTCTTAGATAAGTTCCTTTAACATTTCATGTAATAAGGGCTTGGTGATGGGAAATTCTTTAGCTTTACCTTATCTGGGAAGCACTTTATCTGCCCTTCCATTCTAAATGATAGCTTTTCTGGATAGAGTAATCTTGGATGTAGGTCCTTGCCTTTCATGACTTTGAATACTTCTTTCCAATCCCTTCTTACCTGTAAGATTATAAATTATAGTTACAATTTAATTATAGTAATTATTAAATATAATAGTATATATAATGCCATGTTGATCTGTTTCTCTGGAGAACACTTACAGTAAGTAAGCCTATTTCACTGCTATTTAGTTGCAGATATTGATAAAGTCTTAATTTTACCACTTGTTAATTTCGATCAATTTTTTAACATCCATCCAATTCAAAAAATAAAAGAAGACTAAGAGTCTAGTTTGTATGTAATATTTGTTTATATTTTTCTTGCATCTCTTCTTTCCATGTAAAGTACCTGCATTCAAGAAATGTAAGCAAGCAGCCCAGTAAAAGGAATAATTTAATTTATACAGTTTTAATCGCCTTGAAATATGGTAACCTCTTTTATGTGATTAGTTGCCAAGTTAAGGGCCATTTTAAAAGGTTGAATTCCATATCTAATGTTTCTCCTAGAGAATTATCATTAGGGTATCATGGACCTTCAGGCTATGTCGGATGGATGAACCTGCCGGTAATTGTTTATAGCGTCCTTTAGTGGTTCCTTTTTTCTGTGGTGTCAATTGAAATCCTTTTTTAAATTTTAAAAAAATTACTTTTTTTCTCCTTGATTAGTCTTCTAATAAGCTTGTCAATTTTATATATTTTTCAAAGAATTAATGCTTAGTTTTATTAGTCTTTTCATTTGTATTTCAATTTTATTTATTTGTTCTCTGATCTTTGTTATATTTTCTCTTGTACTTAATTTTTTTATACCATGTCCAAGAACTTCTCATTATGATCAAAATGCTACCCTCTCGCCCTAGTTCCAATTAGCATGAGTTGACATTTACTAGTATGTTATCAAATGATGGATGAAGAAATAAAGGTAAGATGAACAATTAGGATGGGAAAAGTGTATCATAAACAAAGTCTGGCAAACAGGTTATTTGTCATAATTTTTTTTGAAAGGAGTATTACAAATAGTTTAGTAATAGCTAACAATTATTGAGTATTTTTTAATGTGTCGGGCACTTTGCATAGATTATCTCATTAAATTACCACAACAGGCCTGTGACCTTGGTTCTTTTTTTTTTTTCCTGTCATAAAAGATGAGGAAAATAAAGCTAAAAATCCCCCAGCCAGTAAAAGATGTGTCTTGAACTCCAACTTAGACCTCTGTTCTCAATGTTCAGGTTCTATTTGAATTCTACCTGTGACTCAGGTGATACAAACTCAGAGGAAGCTTTTCCAGTAAACTTTAGACTTTCTGTGCTCTTTGTTTCCAGCTTCAGGTCTTCACAATTTTGTGAGCCAAAAAACAAGAAGGAAGTGAAAGAGCAGGCTGATCATCAGGTTTGCCTCTATTCACTGTGGCATTTTAGAGCAGCTGATGGGTTTGTAACAGATGGAGGGACTAATACAGGAAGAGAGAAAGAGAAGGCAGGAAGAGAAACAGAAGGAGCCAGAGCAATTAAAGAAAATAAATCACCAAGCAATTAGTAATTGAGGGAAGAGGGCAGGGTGGCAAAATGAGAAACACTGGCCCCTGGCACTGTGCCAGAGACTCTTCTCTTCCCAGAAGATAAGTCTGAAAGAGAGTGCTCGTTTCCATGATCCGCTGAACAATGGGAAGTTCTCATACACGCCAAAAGCCTCACACGATTCTGTTACTGATGCCAGAAATACATGAATGCTGGTTGGTGGCTCCCTGAGAAGGGTGGGTACAATCAGGCTGTCCTGATGTCATTAATCAAGAGGTGTGCCTTTGTTCTGAAGCAGAAACTCAACCAACATAATGAAGAACCACTATGACCCACTGACATTCTCTGAACCCTACAACAAAGTATGGTCACCTGTTGTCTACAAAATTACCTGATAGGTAGAAGACTGATTATAAACTCCAAATCCTTTTTTATGGTTCTTATGGTAGTCATTTCATAGTGTTTTATTTTTCTTAGATTATCATCATCATTATTATTAATGGTAATTATTAGCTAAAATTTTTAATTAAAAACTGCATTTAGTAAATTCCTAATTTTATTTGATGACAAATTCACCTCACAGTGGGGATAAATAACACAAGGTAGAGAACTACAACCATGCTCTTAATTCAACCCAACAAAAATGTTTTTAGGAGGAGTTCACTGGGATGGATTACAGGATGGAGCAGGGAGATCAGAGATTATTAGAGCTCTGGGGCTGCGAATGAAGTGTGGAGACTGACCGAGAGAAGAGCAGATAGGAGAAGACTTAATTACTAGAAGCAACCCTTTCCCTTATTGGATTAATTGCACTCTAACAAGTTACAGGACTAGTCACACGAAAAAATTCCATCGTGACAAATGAGAAAAGTGAACTGAACTAAAACTAAAATGTCGGAGTGTTGGGGCCTGAAAGATGCTAATTGTTTTGTGGAGGGAGGAGGCAGAGAAAGATGAAGTCGGGAGAAATCTCCGAGTGTCTCCAGGTTCACCTTACAAACCAGGATTTCCTCGAGCGAACACTTCATCTGGCCTTGTATCTGTGCTTTGTAGTCATTTACACAAGAGAATTCCATTGTATTGCCAGGGGTGGCTTGAAATTCCCATTTTGATCTTTATCTTTTTACTAGTTAAGGTCTGTAGAAGACCTGGAGGAAAATGTCTGCATATTTGGAGACATTTAACACATTTTCTTTTTGGATAAAAAGAGAATAATGGCTAAGTAAAGAGAAAAGGTTTCCATTTGTGTCTATGGAATAAGAATGGGCAAAATTGTCATACAGAGCATAAGAAACCATGCTTAGTACAGGAATAGAGTTCACATTATCATGAAAAAAGTGAGCCAAAACTAAAAGATATAGATGTTGAGATACAAAGTGAACCCATCGATGAGGAAGACAAAGCTGTCAGAGGGTATCAAATATTCAGCAGTGACTGTCCATGTTTCTCAGAATTAGTAGGCAAAGTTGTTGGATGAGTGAACCAAAAGAGGAACAAACATTTGCACATGTGAGAGCTGAATGATGATACATAAAATTTGAATAATTATGAAGATAGGTGGCATGATTCAGTGGAAATATAAACGATACAGAGGGACTTTCAATAGTTTTACAAATAACTGAGGTGAAGAAGAAGGTTTCAAATCTCTACGTTACACCTTTAATGCTTTTGCTCAGTCTAAGAGAGAACTTAATAATAGTTATGTGATAATGGGAGGAGCTGCTTTGCAGACAACAATTTCTTTGAGGTCCACCAGAGTTTGAACACCTATCAAAAGTGTTGTTGAATGGATTTTTGAATTTAGGACTTTTGTACTGAATAGGATCAGCTGACTCCTATGATCCACTTTGGTTATCAAATAACAAGATGCAGGGCAAATATCTACAGTCCCATCTTATTTTATAAATCTGGAAACTGATTTATACCTCTGAAAATGTAGGTGACTTAACAGAGATATCACTTCAAGAGAGAACTAAAAACCCTACCACATTTTCCCTCAAGCAGTTTTCTTTCCCCTATACCAACTAGTCTCTCACCGTGGAAAGAATGTATAATTCCTTTTGGGGATTATAGTAAAAGTGGTCTCATTGCTTTGCCCTGCTCTATGTGAAGCACTTCTTGTATTTCCAAAAAAAAGAATGCAACTAGGAAGATCTGAATTTAAAAAAGTGAGTCTCCAACATTTTTAAACTCCAAGGCAGCAAAGACAATTCTTTGTGTTCACAAAACCCATTTTATTTTCTTCTTTAACACACACCTAAGCCTCAGTTTCCTGGCAGTTGGTAAGACTATGTGACTTACAACCAAAACAATATAAGCAAAAGTGATGTTTACTTCTTGCAGGTCTCTTAATCTTCTCATGTGATCCTCAATTACTCTCCTTTATTCCTTTAAATGTGTTCTGGCCAGGTCCAGAGGACCCATTAGAGCCTTCTGAAACACTGTTAGATAGATGGTATCTGGGTCCTGGGTCATCAGTTAGAGGAATTCCAACTAGGAGGTCAAGAATGGTGAGGCATACCATGGAGAAAGCATGTTATCCAAGAAACCAGAATGCAAGAATCCTTTGGCATGGTCCAGTGTTGCCTAAAGTGTGTTTCCTAGAAGATTAGATTTTCAACATGTCAATAGTTTTTCCACACACACACACAAAAGGATTGTTTCTATGGTCAAAAATGGTTTCAGGAAAGTTGAGTATAATAAAATATAAACTTTGAAATTTTTCCCAGCATCACTTATTGAAGAGGCTTTCTTTTCTCCATTGTGTGTTTTTGGCTCCTTCTCAAAAATTATTTGCCCATAAGAGAAGGTGAAATATTGCCATTTGTGACAACATGGATGGACCTTGAGACTATTATGCTCAGTGAAATAAGCCAGCCCAAAGAAGCTAAGAACCACATAATTTCACTCACATGTAGGATATAAAACAGAAACTCATGGACACAGACAATAGTATGGTGGTTACCAGAGGGATCGGGTTCAGGGGTAAGTGGGATGTGAAGGGGGCCTAATATATGGTGACAGAGATGATTTGATTTTGGGTTGTGTCTACACAGTACAGTATACAGAACTTATATCATAGAAATGTACACTTAAAACCTATATGCACCTATTAACCAATATCACCCCAATAAATTTAATAAAAAATAAAAAAAATAAAGTATAAACTGACATATAACAAAGTTATGCTCTAGCTCAAACAGGACAGAAAATTATCTCTCTTATAAAAGTCTTACAACAGTTTGGTGGTAGCCTGAGGGAAGAGTGGATGAGGGCTGGGTGGAGGTGGGCAAAGGGGGAGTAATGGGGAATCTGTAATAGTGTAAACAATTAAAATAAAGTAAAAAAGTCTATAGTATTATCACAGCACATTGTCCTCATCCTTATATTTGAAGTTGGCTGTAGGGTAGTGGAGAACAAGCAATTTTTGTTTAAGCAAATAATGCAGAAGCTATATATACATCTTTAGCTGCAGTCCATTGGTGAGAACTCAATTGTATTGCCATGCCTAATTTCACGGGAAGATGTTGGGTAGCCATAATCCAGGGTAAGCTCTTTCACTATGGAAAAAAATGAGGACACATTTTGAAGGAAGTGTAGCATTCTACCACATTGAATTAAAAAATAAAAAAAAAACTTTTTTTCTTTACTGAAGGATTGTTCAAGATATTTAAAGCACTAATGTGTATTATGATTCTTTACCAGAGATATTTTTATAAGAAGCATTAGCTATAAATATTGAACTATAGAATTTTTTTGCTTGGAATATCTTCAGGGTAGTGTTCTGTAGAACATACCATCAAAGACACTAGTCTATCAAGCTTCTCTCGTTAAACCTGAGACCCATCTACCTCACTCATCCTTGAAAGGATAGAAGGACCTCTGGAGAAGACCACTACCCCAGTCCCTCAGCCTCAATTCTAAAGTTCTATTGGAATAAATTAATAATGTGGAACTTAATATAACAGTTTCTATCCATAGATTCCAAAAGAGGAACACCACAAATCAAAATAACTCCAGAACTTTTCTCAGTGCTTCCAAATTTATGTGTGTATTTGGAATATTGAAAGGCTTTCTTTAATTGAGCATTTGAAGGAGAAAAATGATTTAGCTACATGTTAAAAATGTATCCCCAGACTATGGTCAGTACAGTTAACACTTGTTACTTAGAAATCCTCCAGCCTTATAAGTTTAGAACAGAGTACCAGTATAGAAGCCTTAAAGCAGAAGTGGGAGTTTTGCTGCTGGGACAAATGTAATGGCAGTTGTGGTTACAGCAACAAAGCTCAGGTTTTCTGCTGTGTACCAGTATTTCAGGTCTTTCCTGGTTCTCTGTGCAGCACTCTGATTGCTCTTTGCCTTCTCTTCCTATCATTTCTGTCTGATCAGATAAAGTGTTGAAATTGTAAAGAGTGTCATGTTTTTTAAATATTAAGAGCAGAAGAAAGACTTACAGTTAGCAGGTTAATGATAACATTTGATCTTGGGCAGAACCATGGAATTGGATCTCAAGTGTGAACAGCATATATTTTGAAGCAGAGAAAGATTTCATGCCTATGTTCCATCATGAGCAATTGTGTTTTCTGATTAATTTTTTAACTAAGCACGAAACTAATCATATCTGTTGGAAAGAATTCAATGACTCACTGATGTCCAGGGATGAAGTACAAACACTTTAGGATGGCAAACACAATCCTTTGTGATCTGATTTTTCCTACATTACCTTTGCAGGTTTACTTGTACCCCCTTTCCACCGTGTACCATATTAGCTTTTATTTTACTGGGTACTGCCAATCACAAGATATATTTTCATGCCTCTTCCATTGTTCTCTCCACTGGGAATTCTCTTTCTTTTCCATCATCATCTGTCTGATAACCTATCAACCTTGTAAATCTCAGGACCTGTGTAGACCGCGCTAGCTACCTGAAGCAGATTCATCATTTCCTTACCCCTTACCTTGGGTACAGAGTTACAGCTCCCTCTGCCATCCAAATTCACAAGATTGTCACAAGCATCATCCCAATAAGAAGAAATTCTTGTGAAGTTATTTCAGAAACAATAAACTGCTAAAAATTATTTTTAAATTATCAGTAAGCAGTGCTGGATGTCAATCCTAAGAGAACCTTTGAGCTTCTTTGTTTTTCTCCCTTGGCATTGACACAAGATGCAGTCACATTGTAATATCATATTTATTTAATTTGGTCATTGCGGTTCATCCTTCTTTTAGTCTGTCTCTGGGAAAACAAAAAGCAGATTCCTAATCAGAAGAGTCCCTGCTGGAATGAATTTGACAGTGTGGGTGCTGAGCAAAGTGTTATTGACACTGCAGGCAGAAAAACAGGATCAGAGAAATGCTTTCTTCCTAGAAATAGCTCTTGGGCTCTCCTCTACCTCATTTACACCTCTAAATGTTACCCATGGGGACCTAAAAAGGTAGGACAAAATATTTCCAACCTGTCTGGTGTCTGTACATAATGACAATCCCAAAATGTCTGAGAATATCCAGACTGATTTCGACTGGATATGCATTTATTAGCAGGCCCTGTGCTAGGTGCTGGGGACACAAGTATGACTGGGAAAAATTTCTGCTTAAAGTAGCTCAACTGCTAATAGATGAGAAGAAAAATAAAACCAAAGTATGCACAGAGTGGGATATTTATCATAATACAGGCAATTATAGCAGAAGACAGAGCAATATTCCAAGGTTGGAAGCAAGAAGATCAAGAGAGGTTTCTCAGGAAAAATAACTGAAGTATACATTCTGGCATGGTTATACAACTTCCCACCACAAATCTACAGTAAGTCCTCACTTATTACTGTCCTCAGGCTCTTGGAAACTGCAACTTTAAGTGCAACAAAGTATAACCAAACCAATTTTACCCTTGGCTAATCCATATAAACAAGGGTTAAGTTCCTACGACATGTTTCTGGTCTCAAAGACATCACCAAACTTCTAAGTAAAGACCCAAAATGCTTCTAATGTTAAACACTGAAATAAATGTAAGCTGTACATATGTACATTTAAGGAAGAGTGATAAAAACAAATTAGAGAATTTGTTCCCAATCCACTTATTCCAGTTAGGAATCCAGGGTCGCCGGAGCCCAACCCAATGGTTTCGGATCCAAAGTGGGAAGCCACCCTAGGCAGGACTTCTTTTCATTGCAAGGTGCACTCACACCCACACACACTCACTCAGACCGGGACAATGTAGACACGCCAATTTGCCTCCTATGCACATCTTTGGGAGGAAACTGGAGTCTCCAGAGAAAACCCATGCAGACGGTGGCCCTGGATGGGATTCGACTTTTCTTTTTTCTCATCAACGTTCTAATGAAACGACGATGAACGAAATAGTGTTATTTGCCGACCTGCTGTTTTGGGGGTTTTGCCCAGCCCTTTAGAACATGTGTTCCATGAATTTATCACTTGGTCAAATATATTCTAAATTTGGAAAAATGTTGTAACCTACACTTCAAATTACTAGTTAAAGCTTCGGCTTTGCTCTTCTTCCTCCCACTCTGTCTAAATTTTAAATAAATTTGATGTTTATTTAAAAATAACTTGATGATATATTTAATTTGAATATTAATTTTCTTAACCAGGAAATTTTTTTTGGCAAATATTTTCCATTTTATGGTACTCAAGTCACAATCAACTATTTTCAAGTTAAATTTCATTTTAAGTTTATTTCAGTTTTAAGTCATTTCCTAAATGCTATTATTTTCAGTTTTGCATTTGTGAGACTTAACACTTTCTGATCTTTTGGACAAATTGAAGACCCACTTATGAGGACAGATGATTTAAATCCCACTAATGTATTCAAAAAGTTGTTCCAGACAGACATTGAAAGATCAAACCTAGAACTAAGCCAGCATTAGAACTTGAGGAAAAGGCTACTTTATGAGCAATTTTGACTAGATTCTTAAGTTTTCTATATAGTTCAAGGAATCCTGAAGCATCTATCTTTAGAACTGATTCAATAAAAACAACTTCCCACTGAAACTCCATAGGAAATGCAGCAGATAGAAAATTTGAAATAAAACTGGCACTGAGGAATGTTAGATAAATCCCAAGTAGGAACTAAAGCCTTAAAAAATCTTCAAAAAGGTAAATGATGACCCTCATATTGCTATTTCCATTTGTGTGTTTGTCTTGTGGGCATGCACATGAACTTGTCTGATGACAAATTTCATGATTAATTTCATTATTAAAACTCTGCTTAATTTGAGTCTGGTCATCAGTGAAATCTGCAAGAGCTCTTCTCTGGACACTGACCCAACTTCAACTAGTAGAAAACATGAGGGAAAAAAGGCATTGCTTTTAATGAAAGTAATGAGGTTAAAAACAGAATGAGAGCTAACAATCGCAATGTGTCTCTTAGGGTGAAGAGCTAATTTAATGCTACTTTTCCACAACACACAAGTAAATAGTTTTCATTCATGCTTTAATTAATCAAATTAATGTAAGCACTAGTCGGATGGAATAAATGTTTGTCTTTTCCATTCTTGTGTGTTCTGATTTGCTTATTGGTGTCTCAGCTCCATTTCAGATAGCTTAGAGGAATAATTTTGCTTATTCAAGCATGCCAGCAGAGCTGGTTCCTACAAGAAATATCCCTGCATCTCAGAGTGTGGCTCAAAGGTATCTGCAGAGAAAATCCAATTTCTATTAACTCAGGCAAGAACATTTGTCCCAAAGAGATGAATCAAAAAGCAATCTTGAGTAATGCCCAGACTATATGTTTTAAGAGACTATTTTTCTATGCCATGCTATTGTTTCTGGTAGAACACCTCCACCTCTCTCTTTCATCTTTTCTTTTCATCTCATCTCCTTTATTATCCCGATAGGGACTGGCTGGAGAGTCAACTTTTTTTAGTTTGTCCTGAATACCTTTGCCCACACACCTCTTTTCTCTAAACAATGCATTTTTGGGCATCAGTTCTGACACTGAATAATAGAATAAGTATACAGTCAATGTTGTGATATATGCCTAAACTGGGAAAGGATGTGGGCTTTGGTGCAAGACAATCCTTGGGTGAAATCTTGGTTCAAATATTTACTTAACCTTGGTAGTATCATTTAACACCTCTGTGATACTCATCTGTGACTACCTTGTAAAGTTGTGAGTATTCAGTTTAAAAAAAAGTAAAAAATTTCAGCAAAAATTGCTTAAAATTTCAGTAAAAAATGCCTGGAACAGAGTCGACATTCCATAAATGTTACGGTATCAATACGAATAATATTATGGACTATAAAGAAGGTTTATTTGTGTTAATTATATTTTGGTTAGAGAAAGAAACACATTTTTAGTATAATTGGGATACAAAATCTATTTATTTCTATGAGTCTTCCAGCAGGACTACGTCCTAAATATTCCTAAATAAGATGTTTATTTACATCTTTTATTTAAAAGACTACCTAATTCCCGAACCCAAAAACACAATACAGGCAAACCAAAGTTTGTCATACCCTTGATCTTTGTTCCATACAATTTGATTTTTACATCCCAAACTCCTTCCCTCTAATAGGACCATGTCCCTCATTTCAGGCACTCAGTATTCCCCTCTGCATTTACTTGTTTCCTAAAAAAACAAATCAAAAGGTGGTTTCTCGGAATTCAGTCTCACACTTTGTAAAGAACTCAAGAATTTTTCTTCAGATGATTTCCCTTTTTAACATTCAAATCTTTATGGCATAAAGTCTGTTTCACAAAAAACATGAGAATGTGTATGGATAAGGTTTACGCACACATATAAACACACACACACACACACACACACACACACACACACACACACACACTCCCTAATCCTGATGAGAACTAATAAGGTCCTAAAGCAGAACATATGAAAAAAGAATAGATAAAAGAGAAATTTTAAAATTTATAATGCATAACATTTAAAAACAAGACAAGAGTGTCAAGAAAATTCATGGTCTTTTCAACAAAGTACTGGGTCTATTGGATATCCACATAAAAAAGAACCTCTTTCCTTAGGAACCTCTTTCTTAGATAACACAGAAAATTAAACCAAAATGGATCATATATCTAAATTTAAGAGCTAAATAGAACTCTTAGAAGAGAACACAGAAGTAAATCTTTAAAAATAATTTTATCAAAGTATACAATAGTTGATATACAATATTATATTAGTTTCAGGTGTACACCAGTGACTCAACATTGATACATACCTTACAAAATGATTACCTCAGTAAGTCTAGTGCCCATCTGTCACCGTACAAAGTTATTACATTATTATTGACTATATTCCCTATGCTGTACATTACATCCTTATAACTTATTTATTTTATGTCTGGAGGCTTGTACCTCTTAATCTCTTTTACCTACCCCACCCATCCTCCCTATCTCCTCTACTATGGCAACCATCAGTTTGTTCTCTGTGTCTATGAATCTGTTCCTGTTTTATTTTGTTTAATTGTTTGTTTTTTAAGTGTATTTTATTAATTATGCTATTATGGTTGTCCCATTTTTTTCTCCCCTTTATCCTCCTCCACAATGCACCCCACCTACCTCTAGCATTCTTACCCTCTGAGTTCATGTCCATGGGCTGTACATGTAAGCTCTTTGATGTCTCCATTTCCTATACTTACATTCTTAACCTTCCCTGTCTATTTTGTGTGTATGAATTATACTGCTTATTCCCTGCACTTTTTCTCCCCATTCTCCCCCTCCTCCTCCTCACTGATAACCCTCCATGTGATCTCTATTTCTGTGATACTGTTCTAGTTGTTTGCTTAGTTTGCTTTTGTTTTTGTTCTTTTAGGTTCAGTTGTTGATAGTTGTGAGTTTGTTGTCATTTTACTGTTCATAGTTTTTGATCTTCTTTTTCTTAGATAAGTCCCTTTAACATTTCATATAATAAAGGCTTGTGATGATGAATTCCTTTAACTTTACTTTATCTGGGAAGCACTTTATCTGCCCTTCCATTCTAAATGATAGCTTTGCTGGTTAGAATAATCTTGGATGTAGGTCCTTGCCTTTCATGACTTCAAATACTTCTTTCCAGACTCTTCTTACCTGTAAGGTTTCTTTTGAGAAATCAGCTGATAGTCTTATGGGAACTCCTTTGTAGGTAACTGTCTCCTTTCCTCTTCCTGCTTTTAAGATTCTCTCTTTATCTTTAATCTTGGGTAACTAAATTATGATTCGTCTTAGTGCCTTTCTTCTTGGATCCAACTTCTTTTATTTATTTATTTATTTTTTATTGTTCAAGTGCAGTTTTGTCCATTTCCCCCCCACCTTTTCCCCTCTCCCCATGCTGGGCCCTACCCTGCCAACCTTGTCCATGAGCCCCCCATATGTGTTCTTTGACCACCCTTCCCTTGTTTCCCCCCATCTTCTCTTCCCCCCTCTCCTCTGTTTATTGTCAGTTTATT